>MBPM02000134.1:0-123580 GCA_001695595.3 Plasmopara viticola | reverse complement strand
GCCATTGGCGCTGATCCGGGTCTTGAGAATGTAGCCATTGTGGGCCTGAATCGCTCCGTGCAGCTCGTAGTGACGTTCTGGCTTTGGACAATAAAAGAAACACTTGCCGTGGTTGTTGGCCACGACAAGGGCACTCCCGTCCCGTACCATGTCCACGGATCGAATACTACTCTCGCCTGTCTCGCCCGTCGGGGGCTCCATCTTTGTCACCAAAGCGTTCGCAGTGAGGTCGTACACCCGCACGACTCCGTTCTGATCGCCGACGAGAAGCTCGGCCTGGTTCGGATGCAGTACGACGGAATTCAACGGGACCCCGCATCGTAGCTACGCTGACACCCCGGCGCACGCAAGTCCCAGATCTTGACACTGCCGTCGTCCGAGCACGAGTACATCCACTTGCCGTGGCGCTGGAACCCAAGGACGTGACGTTCGTCGCGTGTCCGTCGTAGCTCGTCACGTGGTTGGGATTGTTACTGTTGATTTCAAAGAGACGAATGTGTGGATTCCCCGCGGCTGCAATGTACTTCTTGTCGGGCGTGATTTGAAGGCAATTGACTTGCTAGAAGGTGCAAACACAGGATCAGTGATCAAGACGGGTACAATCTGAAGCAAATGCGTAATGCCACGAAGAAGAGGACACGGAGGCGCTTACTGAATCGGGTACTTGACGGTGCGATTGCAGGTACCCGAGGCAGCTTCCCAGAAGCGAATGGTGTGGTCATACCCCGCTGTCGCCAAGACCACGCCTGCCATCTTCCAAAAAGGGTACCACCCGTGATACGGGTACGCACGCGGTCGAAATTTTGTGTCTCCACACCAGAAAACGTAACCTTTCAAATTCTTTCGGTTTACCAAATGGCCGAACCGGCGGCGGCAGGGATGGCGTCCGCGTCCGCGGTGTCTTCGGCTCGACCAGCCCCTTCCACGTCTTCCAAGGCAGAAAACGATAAAGCCAAGACTTATCCACATCATTCCATGGCACTTGCGTCTTGTAATAATGAACAGAAGTCGCACAATGTCATCGCATTGCCCGTCCAGCCTCCTGTTACCAGCACACAATGCGTCAAGCGCCTTTATTGACTTTACCTCGAGCGTGAATTGCCCAGAAAGGATACATGCATCTAACGTAGAAGCTTGTCCTACTGATCGATTGCGCCAGGGACGGGAGGAGGCCCCGTTGGCACTGGCCCAGCAGCAGGTGCAGCAATACAAGGCGATGACCAAGCAACTTGAGGCGCAATCCGGGATTCTCATGACGCCGTCCACGATCGCTACTGATTGCAATGGGAATGCATTGAGCGTGGCAGGATTGGCCAAAACGTCCGAAACGTTGCAGAAACGCCGACAGGAGCAACTGGCCAAGTTGCAGCAGAACGTGCAGCGCCAAGCGGCCATGGCGGCGCACGCCGTGCAGAAGCGATCGAATGACGAATGGCTACGCAATAAACTGCAGCTGGAACAGGATCATCTGCGACTGCTCCGTCTTCACGACCACCAGGCTCACCAGACGAACAAAGGCAATACAGTGAGCACGGCCACAGCAACGTCCATTGCCGACAGTCTACTCGCCCAGCAGCAACAGGTGATGCGTCAGCAGCACTTGCTTCGAGATATGCTTCAGAAACAGCAAAAGCAGCAGAAATTGCAGCTGCAACTCAAGATGAGGCTGCAGAATGGCAGTCATAATCCGATGCCGTCGGTGGGGCCTGCCACACCAGTTCAAAAGACACTGGCTTCATGTTCGCCATCCAGTTATTCAGTCAAGAAGAGAAAGCTCAAGTCGGCGTTTGAGATTGACCTCGAATCGCTTGCTAAGGTTTGTATTCGCGTGGCCAGTGCACGCACCGATTGTGAAATGCGCCAAGCACTCGACAAGATGACGTCGTGGCTGCATCAATGTACGGAAGTCCTGTTGCTTCAAATTGCCGCGCGCGATTATCGTGACTCCTTGGCCCACCGTCGACCGATGCTGATGCAGCAAAATCGGTGGCCAGTGGATCTCCAAGTCAAGTCGGAAGGTATTACACGAATGATTGGGCGACTGCTCGAGGCATTTGCGTTGCGTGAAAAGAAGCAGACAGCGCAGCAAGAAGCGGTGGAAAGAGGTGCGGAGCCCGTCAGTGCTGCGTTGGCAGCAAGTGGGACAATCGTTCTACATTCTGGACCGAATGAAGTGATCAGGACCACGGCAGCGCGTTCGTCTCCAGTGTCTGCGTTCTCCCCGCCGTCGTCGACCGTTCTGGCATCCAGTGTCCACGCTCCTGTTGAACGGAATGCAGTCGCGGTTGAACGAGAGTACGCCGAGGTGAAAGCGCAGTTGCAAGTGAAACAGGTCGAGACGAATCAAAAGGCCAGCGCGAAACGAGATGCAGCCAAGCTCGAAGCGTCTAAAACAGCAAACTGTGCCACGTCGAATGCCAGGATGGACGCACCGTCAAAGGGTCCGCTGCAACTGGCTCCTGATTTGGTCAAACCGCCGCCAACGGAGGCCATTGGCACGCCGTCGACGCCGTTGCGTAGCCTGTATCGACCAGTGACGACGACCGTGTCCCCCATCTCTCCTCGTGTCGCGCAGCAGTTTTACGACCTGGACGTCGCGACCCGTGCCAGCACTGAGAGTGACGACAAGATGTACCTTCCGTCAAAGGCCGTGTCGAAAATCATGTACAGAGCGCTACCGTGTGCTCCCGATCTCAATCGTGGTACCACTGGTACAACTTCCACTTGTCCGCCTCGTGTCCAGGCACTTGAGCGGTCGTTTGAGTCGATTCACATCAGCGAAGACGCTGTGACGTTTATGCAAGAGTGCGTGACGGAATTTCTCTTGTACTTTACGAGTGAAGCGCGTGATTTCTCTGTCGTACAGAACCGACGCACGAAAAAGGGGCTGGGGCTGTCGATCTTCTGGCGCCAATGTTGTGGAAGGGATGGAGAATTTGGGCTTGACAGCGTATGCTCGCGTCTTGGCGGGGTACAATGACAAGGTGAAGGCGTGTCAAGAGGCGGCGCTTAGAAAGAAGATGGAGCGGAAGAAGGCCGTCCAACGGCAAGCCTTTGAGGAAGCGGCGGCTGGTGTGAAAGCGACGCCAGGAGGTGTTCGTCCGTTGTGTGGAGAGGGTGGAGGTCAAGGGACTGGTGGGAGAGTAGCGACGATCAATCCGATCACGAGGCCAAGAGTAGCAGTTTTGGAGACGAATGCATTAGTTGGCCATGGGATTCCAGATCGAACAGCAGCATCAGAAGCGGGAGCTGCTGCTGCAAGTAGCACCGCAGCAAGAAACCGGGTCAGTGAAAAATAGTAAACGTGCGTCAATTTTGCAATCGAGTCCTGCTTATTACTATTTTGAGGATCTTGCCTGTTCCTGGCGCACCAAATTGTAGTAATCATAGGAGATATGGCATCCGAAATACTCTTTAAAGTAAATGATTACAGGACGGGATTGTCGCATGCAAATTGCTGAGGCGCAATGTGCACGCTTAATGTAATGTAATGTATTACGTTATCGCGTTGCCAAGGTATGCACGTGCTAGGCTCTCTGGCTAGTCCACGGCATAGAGTGGTGTCCGCATACGTTGAGTCTCGTTCGGCGGGTAGTGCATCCAGCACCGAGGTCGTGAGGGTCTTCCATTATTTTGTTCAGCTCTGACTTGGTAAGAGCCCAGGTGGCGCCCTGATGCTGGAGACCGTCGCGTCGAGGGTGAGACTCGTTAGAGACCTGCAGATGCCCGAGAGCACCTGCCCGAAACGCGCGAGCATTAAGCCCCGCGCTTGGAAGGAGGGCGTCACCCCAACCTTTTCCGAAAAGTGCACGCTTAGTGGACGTTATAGTAAATAGTTAATTTTAAGGAGCTATCCATTTTACATTTTCGGAGCGTAAGAGTTGTTTTCATGTCTTGGTTTTGAGACTAGTCGTGTTAGGCAGGCAGCTGGTATTAATCAAACATAAATCGAAGTCTAGAGATCTGAAAGCGCGCTGCCTCGCTACGGCAGCTCCACAGCACGCATTTCACGGCGGGGTGGAGCACAAAGTTATTTTTGAAGCGTGTTTTTGCCCATGCACTTTTTTGTCTATACACTTTTTTGCCTTTGAGGTCAAACAAGACGCAGGGATCAGGTTTTAAGCTATTTTTAAGGGTGTAGTTATGATTAAGATTGAGTGTAGAGCTACCAAATGCTGACCATAACGAATTTAAGTACTTAAATAATAAAGAAAAAAAACAACTTTTAGTGTCAAATTTGCGAAATGCAGTGGCTACTACGGTGCCTCGTACTACTACGAGGAAGATTGCTGCATAAACCCGCTCATTGAAGCTGCACAGATCAATGAGTTGAAAAGTGAGACCGAGCAATGCAATCTGTCGACAAAGGATCCATTAAGCATGAAAAAATTTGTTTTGAAATCAGTTCATCTTCTGTTTGATGTTCAAAACATCAACTGAGCATTGTCGACCGCGGCGTTACGTAAGAGGGACGCTCGAAATAATACTTGTGTCATACAATATGGTAGAACCATTTAGTGAAAGTTCGTAGACGCCCGCCACGCTCTTTCCCATACAACGCAAGGACTTTCTACGGAGCTTTATATCTAGAAGACATCATCGTTGTAACTAGTTCCACTCTCAATAGCCTACACGACGAACTCAAAGCTTACTGTAGTGTATAAATTCAGGATTACCCGACTGTTTAGTTAAGGTATCGCCGGAGTCGAATACAGAAATCACTTTATTTTCAAAATACAAGTTAAGCCCGCAGTGTCTCATCATCACACAGCATATCAATGTAGGCACACTTGGTAGCTCATATGGCAATTTTTTCTCCCGCCGCGCGCACCGATCACCCTCTGATTTAAATGAGCATGTACTAAGTATTTTGGTCAAAGATATTTTATTACACTCGGCATCAGAGTTTGAAGAGTGTAAGTGGTCGTTTTTATGAAGCTTGATCCCTAATCGCGAGCGTGTGGCTCGTATCATATAGGCGACTAATGCCGCGCATATCCACACGTTCATGGACTACATCGTGTGAGCAGGCGACTAGTGTACCCACGCTCAAAAAAGCTCCCTTTCATTTTATAGCAGGCAGATTGTCGGAGAATATCTGGATTCGTTTTCGAGGATAGGTGGGGTACCATGACTTTCCGTTGAATGCTCAGCGTGAGACACTCTTTCCACTTAACTTAGAATTAAGAGCCCGCTCGAGAATGCATTTGCGGACTGCTGAGTCGGTTAGTGTTTATAAGAAAGCGAAGACTCGATGTCTGCACCGCAAGTTTGCGCGTGGATTTAGCGCATATGAATCTTTTGAAGTCAACGAAAAGCTCTAGAAGCGTGGTTACAAGCGACTTTTTCTGCTCGCACTTTGTGAAAACCCATTTACTAACAAGCCAGGAATAGAGGCGACACACCGCTGCTTGAAGGCTCGATTCAGTAAAGTCGTTGTGCGAGTGAAATTGTACATTTCTTACTATCTTGCTTTAGTATAGTGGTTGTGCGAGTGAAGTGATACACGTCTTACTAGGTTCCTCGGCTAAAGAATCGTTGTTGGCTTCCAGCCTACTGTCGTCGTGCAATATCTGGTACGCAGCGCCCCGAGATGTGCTCTGCTGGTGGAATAGTCTGGATCAGCTGCTGGACCGGTCTCCCGTAGCTGTGACTAAATATGATCCGGCGCCAACGTTTCTTCGTTGACCTGACACGGATCGGAATTCGACTTGTATCAGCCCACATAACTCACTGAACTTTGTAAATGCCGAGCGTATACGAGAAGACTCGTTTAAGGCATGATTTAAAGTGGTTTGGTGAAAAGCAGATGCACTTAAACCTCAAATCGCATTCACAGTGCTTGATGAATCAAGCTTTCTACTAACAATTCCATGATGATTTTTTACCGTTCGGTTGAAACATTCCATTTAGTGTGTGGCCTTTAATCGAATTGTCGCGTACATACTTCAAGACAATAAGCCTTTTAACTGTTTATGCATCGTGGAAAAGTGACCCCGACAGCCCTCTCGGTTATTTCGAACAGAGCAAACGCAGAGCCACAATGTAGTGGCTCAAAGGCTGACACATTTACGTCGGGTATACAGTATTATTAATTAGGTGAACATAGCACAAGTGTATGTAGGGTGCAAACAATATCGGTTCCGAGCCTTGAGGCAGATGAGGAGCAGTTTGTGGACGATTCCGTCGACGCGGTAAATGAAGAGCAAGCCTTTTATAAGAAGTATACAGAGGTAGACGAAAAATAGGTAATTATTTTGACTAACGAGGTGGTGATTCTTTACCAAAGTAAAATGTGAATTTAATGTTTTCTCCAATACCAAAAATCTACTTTGTGCACTAAAAGCTTTCTGTTTACCTTCCAAGACCGCTTCAGCTAACAATGATAGAAATATGGTAGTATGATCACTTTAGCTAATAATGATAGATACATGGTTTTTATTTCAGGTATGACCGCTTCAGCTAATCATGATAGATATACTAGAAATAACCGCTTCATCGATTTTGTGCGCCATACCCATGGCCACCACGGTTAAAGAAGAACTGATATGGTGTGCTGCGCATAAAAGAAGCCAGGTGATCTCCGTGACATTTTTGAGAGTGCTTCAAGCTTTCGCTACGAGCATCAAATATACCATCGTCTGTTCTTTTGCCAACAATACTTGTACCCACTGCATGAGATTAGCAAGTGACAACGACTCCTCGAGGCAGCTTGGGTCAATCGTAAGACCTCTTAAAATCTTATATTGCAACAGATCATGATCGTGCTACTCGAAAGAGATAGAGATCGATTGACCTGGGCAATAATCTTCATATTTGTGTCACCAGACTTATAGAAAATTTGACTTAATCAGGACCCATGTTGTGTACATTAGCAAAGATAATTCAAGCTGCATTACAGTCCGTCGACAAATACTTATACACCATCAAAATTTCGGAGGAAGTGCAGAGTGACACTCGATATTGCAATTTATACAGTCATGTTTGTGTACCTACAAAATCAGAAGAAAATTCAGTGGAGGTTTCTCTACGTAGCTTCGACACGACTTCGCTCGTCGTGGCTAAAAAATCATTGCACGCTGGGTAGCTTAGCCTTTTTTGCTTGCAGTAAGTCCTTCGTCACGTTACTTTCTAATTTAATTACACTTGTGCTGCCGAAGGTGTCGGTAAGCACAGCACTCAAATTGAGTTGCAAATGCATCATATAGGTTTTTGAGCTCTTCAAATAAGGTTGTGCTGCCCTAGTCTTTCTTTTTTTAATGCTTAAATCGTTATACTGCTTAGCTGAAGCCGCTACCTCCATCGCGCCGTCCTCAGAAAGCGCTGAGATGCTTATTATCGACCAACTTGAGTTCTTGAATTAAGAACATCTGCTAAAAACTACTTATAAAAGCCACATCTGAACACATCTACGTCATCTTTATATGCACAATTACACAGCTTATGTCAGTGCTTTAATTGATATTGAGCATTGGGACAATGATACAAGTGACGTGAAGCAGCAGTAGTAGTGAGTGCATTCACTCTTTTGGCTCAATGATGAGCTGTTATCTGTGCCTTCATCTTGCTGCATTTTTATTTTATTGAGCATTATGCCAGAGTCTACCACATCGGCCGCTGATGGAGGAGATGTGTCGTCAATGATTATTTTGTACAGCTTGACCAGGAAAATTTCCGTCACGACCACAACATAGCGGTTTTTCTATATATCCAAGTCTCTCGCCTAATCGTTTCCGATGCTGCCGTATCGGCTCACGTATGTGTTATTTTATTTGTGCTCTCAGCGATAGGTGCCCGCTGATGGTAGAGCTGTAAGTGAGTGATTGTAAGCTGTGACATGAACACACCCACCTTATAAATCCAATCCGGTCGCTCTTCTATCATGTAAAAGCGATAAAATAGCCACTCCGGACGCTATTCGCTATCGTAAAACATGCAAAAAAACATGATAAAAAGTATAAACTCTGCACACAGTGTTGCCTAAATCTTTCGTGAATTTGTCTTGGGATTGATTCTTCACAGATGCAGCTTGCTGGCTTCTGTGAGCAGGGACTGTATTTGATTCGGCATCATTTGAATTGCCTCAGCATGGTACATTAAAAACCACCATTCGTTCAAGGCATCTTTAAACAGAAAGCCAGCTTCTATTCGAGTCCATGATGCGTAAGTGGATGTCGTATTTGTTTATCATGCGCTTCACTTTCACTCGATTGGATCAAAAATGTATTATACGTCTAGTATTTTTTCGCCAACTTGACAGAAACTCGTCTTTGCAATTTTCTCTAACCTCGGTCCACCATCTGGGCTTCGAGTTTACTTAAGATGATGTCGCGGAGCTACTCAGAGATCCATCACGCACGATCCGCCGTGTTGCGGTCGTGACCCTTGCATGCTTTCCCTTTGCTTAGATTTCCCTTTAAAATTGTCAAGATTCGAATACAATTTTTGTAAACCGCAGACGAATAGCAATAATTTTGCAACACGAAAAGGGCACCTAGCTTTTTATGCCAAAAAAAACATGAAAAAAGGACGAGCTATTGCTAATCAAGTCCCCCAGAAATGAGGCTGTCTATGCAATATATGGTGCAATATCCCTCTGATTCGCAAAATTGCAGAGTCCGCGTCCTTCACTCATGCTTCGTAGGCTGACGGTGGCCACCCTCCGCTCGGGCGGACGCTCCCAGTCCCAATTAGCGTCCGTGTCCTTGACCGTCCCCGGGTTGTCGTCCAAAGTGCGTCATGACTGGACAAAAGCCGAGGTGCAAGCGATTTATGACCAGCCCCTGCTTGAGCTCGTGTACAAGGCCGCGACCGTGCACCGCATGCACTTTGACCCGACCGAAGTGCAACAATGTACGCTCCTCTCCATCAAGACGGGCGGGTGTACCGAGGACTGCAAGTACTGCTCCCAGTCGTCGCGCCACAAGACGTTTGTCAAGCCCGAGCCCACGAAAAAGGTGCACGAAGTGGTCGAGATGGCGCGTCGTGCCAAGGCCGCGGGGAGTACGCGCTTCTGCATGGGCTCGGCGTGGCGCGAAGTGGGCAAGAAGAATGCGTTTCGGCACATTTTGGACATGGTGCGCCAAGTCAAGGACTTGGATCTCGAAGTCTGCTGTACCCTTGGCATGGTGACCGCAGAGCAGGCTGTCCAGCTAAAAGAGGCCGGCCTGTCAGCTTACAATCATAACCTCGACACTAGTCGCGAACACTATGCCAAAGTCATTACGACGCGGACGTATGACGACCGTCTCGAGACGATCGCCAATGTGCGGAAAGCTGGAATTTCCGTCTGTTGCGGTGGCATCCTAGGCCTCGGCGAAGACGCGATTGACCGGGTGGGTCTCTTGCACACGCTCGCGACGATGGAGGAACACCCCGAGTCCGTGCCTGTGAATGCGCTCGTGTCTGTGGAGGGTACGCCACTCTTTGACGAAGACATTGCCCCCGTCACGGCTTCCGACATGGTCCGCATGATTGCGACCGCGCGGATCCTCATGCCGACGACGATGGTCCGCTTGAGTGCCGGTCGCATGTCGTTTACGGATGCAGAACAAGGCATGATGTTCATGGCGGGTGCCAACTCGATCTTTAACGGGGATACGCTGCTCACGACGGCCAATCCGGCGTTCGAGAAGGACAAGAAGCTGTTTGAGAGCTTTGGATTAAAGGGCAAACCCGCGTACCATCAACACAAGGCCACGCCATATATTGTCAAAGTGACACACGCTTCGCCTCTTACAGCTGAAGCCGTGGCGTGAATGAAGACGCGCTCGGACGATGGTGCCCGGTGCAAGCAGCGTAAGTGATGCAACAGTTGCAATTCAAGTCTCTTTTGTACGTGCCAGGCTTTTTAGGCACTTGAAACAGTCTTTTTAGCTCTTTTTGTGGTATGCCGAGTCTTTTTCGTACCTATCTTGCTATTCGTCGATCGCTTCGCCTTACTCTGTTCTTTTATCCTAAAATCACTATCTTTGGCAATAGTCTCTTTGTCCGACTCGTCAGAGGGATACAAGTCGGCTAAATCGTCGTCTCTCGTCTCGGACGATGCGTCCACTTCACCGTCACTTTCTTCATTCTGTTCCTCCTCCTCATCCGTGTAGATCACTTGACTGTTTTCAAACTCAAAGGCATCTGCGTCAAACTCTGCTTTGTTTTGCATCTCGTCGTTGTCGTCCTTGGTCTTGGTCACTTTGACCTTGACATGTCGCTTCATACGCTTGTAGCGCTTGCCCTGCACGTGTTTCTCCACTTGAGACGGAATGCGGTTCAAGATCGTGCCGGTAATGTTACAATATAGCTGCTTTGGCAATTTACGATGTGGTACAATGTATGGCTCGTACTGCGAATAGTCGTGGCAGTACCAGTCACGAGCTTTGATGAATTTCTTCGACTTGAGGTGCTGCTCAATGACGTCGACGCGCGGAAGCATTTCATGCTGCGTCAATTGACACTTCACTCGTACATGCTTGTTATCACCTTCGCCGAGCTCAACGATCTCCAGAAAATCGTGTTGCTTCAGAAGCTGCTGCACAGGGTCCACTGGAGACGTCATGAACGTTGACTCTGAGCCACTCGAACCAATCCACCGATTTACCCTTTCTAAAGGGTAAAATTGACCGATTTAGGGTGGCATCTAATTCTTCTGCAATTAGCCTCAATCCTAGTAAAAGCTTGATAGATTACGAAGATTATAGAATACTTAATTGTAGAAGCACGATAGTTTACCATACTGTGCTGTAAAGCAGTGGTAATTTACACAGAATGTAAATTAATTAAGGTCTACACCCAAATTGCAATTGTAACCCCAGCATAAGCATGATTTAAAAACATATCCCTTCATGAATTAGAGCTGCAAACACTAGGACAACTTCACCTGCGCTATGTGCTCCAATCGACTCCATAACGTGGATATCCATTTAGTTCTTTTTAGCAAATTCCACGCCCTTCTTAATTTGAGCCTCCAGAGTTGGCATCATTTCGTCAAAGTTTGCTTGCTCCACGGCCGACAAGTTGCCAAAGTGGTGCACTTTTTCAACACCGTGCGGTCCAAGGGTCACGGGCGTCGAAAAGAAGGGCAGCTTGGTCACGTCGTTCTGCGTGTACGAGCACTCGACCACATCCTTGACACCGTTCATAGCGTCCAAGAGACGCACGGTAAAGCGCGCGCCAGCGTACGCCATCGAAAGCGTGGCGGATCCCAAGCCGTCCTTGGCCTGGACGACTTCATCGCCGCCAAATTGAATACGGTGGGTGAGTTTTGCAATATCCTCGTCCGAGAACTTGGCATCCTTCAGTTGCGACAACAAAGGGAGGATCGTCGTGCCAGCGTGGCCACCGATGACCTTGACATTCGTGTCGCGTGGGTTCCACTTTTGGTTGTCGGCCACAAAGGTGGCGGCACGCACGACGTCGAGCGTCGTGACGCCAAAGAGACGCTTTGGGTCGTATACACCTGCTTTCTTAAAGGTCTCGGCCACGATAGGTACCGTCGAGTTGACGGGGTTAGCAATAATAAGCATCATAGCGTGAGGGCAATGCTTGGCAGCAGCGACGGCGAGCGACTGCACGATGCCGGCGTTCGTGTTGAACAGGTCGTCGCGAGTCATGCCAGGCTTACGCGGGACGCCGGCAGGAATGACCACAACGTCAGCACCTTCCAGGGCCTCGCCAGCCTGCTCCATGCCCACGTGACCCGTCACCTTGGCGCGCGTGTTGATGTGGCCAATGTCGGCGGCCACTCCGGGCGTGTTGACCACATCGAAAAGGCTGAGGTGCTTGATGTGGTCGCAGTCCTTGAGCAGAAGCGACATTGGCTGGCCAATACCACCAGCTGCACCGAGGACAGCGACCTTCTGTTGACCCGAGCCCGTCGAAAAAGCGCGCCGTAGCGTGGGCGTGGTGAGTGACTGACGAAGAGCTTGCATTCTTAAATTGTGGCGTTATTAAGGGCGACGTGTCCGCCATACATTATTCCGGTAGGAAGGGATCCTGGTATACAGCATGGCTCGTATACTTAACATTTGCCCGATAATGTAATGTAATGTATTACGTTATCGCGTTGCCAAGTTATGCACGTGCTAGGCTCGGTCTGGCTAGTCCACGGCATAGAGTGGTGTCCGCATACGTTGAGTCTCGTTCAGCGGGCAGTGCAGCCAGCACCGAGGTCGTGAGGGTCTTCCATAATTTTGCTTAGCTCTGACTTGGTAAGAGCCCAGGTGGCGCCCGGTGCTGGAGACCGTCGCGTCGAGGGTGAGACTCGTTAAAGACCTGCAGATGCCCGAGAGCACCTGCCCGAAGCGCGCGAGCATTAAGTCCCCGCACTTGGAAGGAGGGCGTCACCCCAACCTTTTCCAAGCTATTTGCCCGATAGTACAACAATAACCATCATTGGTTAATTGTTAAGTTGTGTTATAGCATTTTGCTTTTATAGACTAATATTATATGTAAGACGCGATCAGTCGGTAAATAGCTTGCAAACGTAATGTGTCACGTTTATTACAGCTTCGTTTGTGCACTGGATATTGAAGTTGATTTTAATAGTGAACTGGGCGTGGGACGGTAAAGAGAAGAATGTGAACGAAAGTAGGGATCATGATCTTCCCGCCAATCCCTTGCAAGAGCTGGTAAGTGTAGCAGGTTTTATCTAAAACTTTTTCCGGGATGTCCTTTACCCTTTTAATGTCGCAACTTCTCGAATGCATGGCAGTAAAAAGCTCAACTATTGAATGTTTGAATAGTTTAGGATTTAAATAGAGATTGGGTATGGTCGAAATTGATGACGGCAAAACAGTGGATGAATTGAAGAAGCGGATTAAGATATGGAGATTGACGCCACTAAGCCAAATTTTCAGTTTTTTTTGGCGGCACGTGGCTGACACAACATGACGTGGTGCTAGGTGGGAAAGACATTTACGCAACTACGGTTCGTAAATGCGAACCTTTAAGCCGTCGGTTAGGCTGGGCGTTGTGAGTAGAGAAGAAGTAGCCGCTGGAAAGCTCGTATGTACATGGCAGTGGCGTCTCATCTTCGAAGGTCTAGTCAAAGCATCTAACACATAAAGCGATCGAGGCTT
This sequence comes from Plasmopara viticola, assembly GCA_001695595.3. NCBI lineage: Eukaryota > Oomycota > Peronosporomycetes > Peronosporales > Peronosporaceae > Plasmopara > Plasmopara viticola. The sequence continues at coordinate 110,507 of MBPM02000134.1, read as the reverse complement.
ATCGATCCTAAGACGCTGAACAAATTCTAATTTTCTCCATTAAGACAATGTTCTACTCAACAGTCTGTTTATGGCGCGACAGAGTGACAACACAGCAGTCATCACACCTGCATTGCACTGGTAATGAAATAGATTTGGCGCATTTCGCCGTATTATTTCTTTCCAATAAAAAGCATTGCTTTCTTACGCTGGTAGCGATTTTTTTGGCGTAAACTAAAAGGGAGAAGGTGCTGGTCATTCGTAGCTTAAAACCTAGAAAATTCATGAATACAGTCGTATGCGCGACGATAAAAGATCTCTTTACATGACAAGAATGGCATTCGCGACCAAAATGAGAATGCAAATGTTGTGGTTGATGAAATTGATCAAAAGGAAGTTAAAGACTCGTATTCAAAACCTCAAGCTGTTTAATTTTGTTGCTACACCGAGCCAGATTGATGCAAAACAAGATGCCGCCTCATGCGTATCACCCTTAAGGACGTGACATTAGTGATACTCTGTTGGAGTTTGCGAAGCTAACAAATTGGGTCATTGACACTGATCTGCGCAAGATCAAGCGGCAGAAAAAAACATTGTCAAGACTTGTTAGCTCGCGCGAGATCTGTGAAAACGAGAATTTGCTGAAGTAGCGTGTAAGGAGCGATTGTTGTTCGGTGAATTATGCTTAAGTGCATACTTTGTTGTACACTATGTAGGGAAGCAAAGCAGGAGTAAAGTAGATCGAAAGCGGCACCAATACATCGCTAGCCATCCTGAAGAAGAGCACTACTATGATCGTGGAGGTTGGGTTCAACAGTGAATTTTCCATATGTAGTGGGCAAGTTGGGGCGGATTGTGATATAAGCAAGCCGCCACAGGGTCATATTGCAAAATATGTTAGTGCTGGCTTCCATCATGTGTGGTCACCGACAGGTTTGCCGGCAAAAGCCGTTACGCTATATAGTTGTATTGCTCCAATTTTATGCATTGATACCGTTCATAAGAACCGGTGTCTACACTATTCGGACCAAGAAGCAAGGCTCGGTTAACTATTAATCACTGGAGCCAAAAGACCAGTTTCCTTTTCAGTTAAAAATGACCCAGGATATGTAAGAAAGCCAGATGGAGTATAAGAGAGAAATCGCCATCAGAATGGGAGTGGTAAATGGATGAGAGCCATCAATTTGGCTGTGACAAGACAAAAAACCGTTAGAGACCTCTGTCTTACTTCTCAGCTTGCTCTTAACACATAGCACTTTTCCTTTGATGACTTCACCCCGCTAGCCACCCAAGTCTCGGTCAGCAACCGACCTACAAAGAAACTCTTTGTTACATGGTGTCATATACAACCCATTTTTCACAACGCAGTTCGTGGGGCATTCGTAAAGCGTACAGCCACCGAGCTGAAGATGCAAAAAGGGTCAAAAATGGTAATTTGGGTGCCCAATGCGGTTTGTAGTCGCGAGATGAGTCATCGTGTAATCCTACCTTACTCACAGTTGAAAAGAATTGGCACCCCTATTGCCCGTTCTTCTCTTTAAACGACGCAGTAACTACGTGTGAAGCGTGTCGTGAATTAGCAAAGCTGATGGCAAAGGTTGGGACACGGTTAACAAGTTCGGGATTATACAAAGGTTACATTTAAATCGGCTAAAAAGGATAAGGAAGAAAGACTGCACTGGCTAGACAATGAGATAGAAGTAGCTGAAGCTCGATGCAACTCAAGATGATTTCATGCATTTTGTTTAATTTTTATTACTAAAGACTTTATACCTGCTTTTCCAATGCCATTGCTTAGATTAAGCTTGAAATGGTGATAAATATGATCTTTAGAATTAGTAAGTGGCATACTCATCTAAGCAAACAAAAAGCGCATCAAACCAGCGCAGAATTGCTACTACCAGCGCCCACGTAAAGCTTTTTTGTAGACGACAAGAATAGTAAGCATGCAAGCTCAATCCCAGAACCGACCTTGATGAAGCGACAGTGAATCTGCCAAATATTGAGCTTGTCTAACTAATTTTTCTGTGAAAATAGATGGTGCGACAAAAGTCATTTAGCACGTAAAGCTTGCTATGGTTTAGCTCGTTGAAGGCGGTCTAGGGAGGCACCAAATCTTACATTTTTTAGTTTGAGAATACTTTGTCGAGGAGTATGTTATACAGTTGATCCTGATACATAATCTGAAATACTGGAAGTCAAAATCTACGGAATAATTTATCCGCTCTTATATCGACATGTTTGCACAGGATGGGTGTACCGCTACAACGGACATGAAGACGTCTGACATTTGCAACTGTGTTTGCTAATGCGAAGTATTTATCAACATGTCACTGCGATTAGAAGTGTGACAAGAAGATTTGAAGCGTTTGCGGACTGGGTGCCAGTGCATTACCTCACTCCAAAAAAGAAAAGAACTAAAGTCAACAGTATAAGAGCACCCACACATTCAGCTTTTGAATGCATTCGGATCGATTCGCTTGGTAAATCTTCACTAAGTCTTGATAGCTGTGATGAAAGAGACTGCGTCGCAATTGTTGTGCCAGATCAGTCACCACTGTTGCTTGTTCTACGGAGGTTGTGGTATATCGCTACCTGGTTTAGTGGAGAACATCATGCATGTATCCGACCTATTTGATAATTTCCCGTATCCTTATACAAAGCTTGTTGACGCCTTACAATGTCCAGCTGAACGCATGGTTGTATACAAGTTTTATAGCGATAAGGTAAAGCAACAAAATAATATGACACCGTACATTGTTACAAAAGCTAAGATGTCTGTGTGGTCTCCACGATTGTCAGCTTCCACCGGACCATCTCTGCAGACTGTATGAACAAAATTCGTTACCAAATCGACGGCAAAACATGTGGAGAGTAAACCACCGCTCGTAAGGATATGACACTCGGGGGTTTAGGTTTAAATTGACCAAGGAGTTAAAAACTGTCCATTGTATGGTGAAGTCTAACACTGCTCATGACTCCTGAACTATTTCGAGTGAAACGGAACGTAATCTGAGAGCAATTTAATTTATAAGGGGATCATCGGATTTGAAGCCAAGGCTCTATATCTGTGGAAAGTTGGTAGTGAGATGCCGTGTGGGAAATTGACTACGATGGGCGTGTAAGCTGGCTACATTAGCGACATTGATAATGACAAATATATGACTTTCTAGAGTGTGACATTCGTACCTGACCACACCTCAAAGTGTTCTATAATAAAGCGGCTTCTTTTTTCCGAAACACGTTTACCAATCGGAGCGATGAGATTGTTATTTGTTGGTTTGTGTACAGCAAGGTGCACGGACATATACGAGTACAGCCAAATCATAAGATAAATAGTAGCTAATTTGGTGGATAGAATTTGGGTATGCTCCGTTGCTTAAGCGGTGCATTACCCACGGAATGAGGTTCACCAGGATGTACAATTGCGTCAAAATTAATTAATCTCTTCTTAAATGCGGAGCACAAGCTTTATTACCATAAAGCTTGTGCTCCGCATTTAAGAAGAGATTCTCTAGTACTCGAGAAGAGAGTGAAACTGAAAAGTCCAGAGAATGATTGCTAAGACGATAAAGTAGGTAGACGGTCTTTTTTAGGCATGAAACATGAGCGAATATAAAGAAACCGAGTGCGAGACAAGCAACATGTTCGTTAAAGCAGAATTGTGAACTTGACATTCTCCGGTCTTAAAAAGCTAATTAATGCTTGTGAGAGTACGATATAGACATGCCGGCTCCAGAACAAGCGTGGCATTTGATCCGGTAAAAGCAAGCATTCTCGTGCAGCTGCCATCGAAATAAAAGAAGAAATCAAGTTCGCATATGATAGTTATTTCGCGTTTTTCGTGCTTCCGCATACAATTAATTGAGCTTCACCAACCTTAAGAACGTTTTCGGTTTGTTGTTTCGTTCCAATGAAACACTTGCTTGCTGCGGCAGTTTCAATCTCTTATTAAATTGCGGCTGTAGCGGGTAATGCGTCTGCGTTCGTCAAACTTATAATCTTTCGACGGTTCCGGCTACCAAAAAAAGTATTGATTTATGTGATCTGTCTGCTACAATGAAGGGCGAGTTCTTTGCTTGGGAGCGCTCACCGGGCGCAGTACCAGCTAAATATTACGGGGAGCTTTAATGGTGGAGTCATCAATAGATTAGCGTCTACAGCTCAAAGCTGTCAAGGCCACTGATATTTTTATTTATATCCGGAACAAGGGCGATACCTTGTGTTGCGACCTCGATGTAATATCTGAAGTACAGGTCCGTCGAGAATCGGTATTACTGAGGTAAGGACTCTGTGATCAAATGTCTATAAAGTAGCCTCTTTAACCTAATAAAAAAGTGCCTGGATGTTAATTAGCGGTCGAAAGATTGGTAAAAATCAAATTGTGGATTCATTTTGTAGCTATACAGATCAAAAGTAATTATGAGATGCAGCTTGCTTGCTAATAAGCTCAAGAACTTATCAATATAACGATAATCTACGGTGCTTCTTTGAGTAGTGGGAAAAGTTTTTGATGCTCATTTCAAAGCATTGTACTCGTGCATTTGCCCATTTGAAAAATTTCTAACTAGAACCCAAATGAATTGTCGCAATAAGTTCGGCGAATAATCACATTCGCTTTTCCAGATACACCACCGTGTGTTGAACAAAAGCGTCATTCCTTAATATAGTCCAACAGTCACCTGTTCGCTCGATAAAATTACAGCAGCGAGAGTCTCGTTCAGATTAAAAACTTCTCTTACTAGTCTGAATATGAAACTTTTCTCAATATTTCGCCACTTAAAGCTAAAGACGATGATTTTAAGCCATAGCTAAATTGCTACTGATACGGTGATTATTTTTAGTCGCTATTCAAACAGGAAAACAAAGTGTAATTCGTCATGGCTGTAAAAGTCTTTAATAATTAAGAAGTTGATAAACGCAGCGTTGTTCATTCTATGATAAGGCCACTGAGCGTAAAGATTAAATGCTATGTACAGATTCTGCTGAAGGTTAACTTTGTCATAATCTCTATTGTTCCAATCAATCGATAGCTATTGGTGGGGTATAATAAAAAGATTTTTGAGTGATATAAGTATACATAAAGGTGACCTTTTTTGCTAAGCTCGACTGATTGAATGTCTTCGAAAGCGACTACAATTTAACGTAGATGGTTGTTCACTGGTTCGGTGGCTTATGTAAAGAATTTAATCTATGCTTTTAATGCATATGCATGCATGACTTTGAACCCAAGATTGACTTAGCTCAGTACCTTAACAATACTTCAAAATTCATCGAAAGCTGCGATTAATCTCACTATATTCATCATCTTGCTCCACAATTTATATTTATATGTCGATATGACCGAAGCATACGGTTGGCTCTCGCAAGTGCTGGTGCTTGTTTAAAGAAGATCTGGACACGATTAGTCTTATATCGAATTAAATGAGAAAGTGTGTATCGCTTGTACCAATTTGATATTAGTGCTGCCCAACAACATGCCCAACAATTGATGGCACTTGCATGCGTTCTGCTACGGGGCTGTACAGCTTTTGTGGAATTGGATTTCCGATTAAAATTCGCTTCACTATCGAGATTGCTGCCTTTGAGAAGTAGTAAGATTGACACTTGGATTGCTCCTACTACACTGATAGGTGCATAAACGTCGAACACAAATCTTCGATCTCATCCGAGCTTAAGCCACATTGCTTGTCGTTAAGATTGAATATGTGATTTAAGTGCTATTTCAAAAGCATTCGACCGTGGTGCTGCCCATGGTAATTAGCCAAATTTATACACGCCAAAATAATATGCCTGGATGCGCTGTCTTGTTAAGTCATGCTCTTCAATTGACATTAGCATTTTAAAATAGAGCGATCGGAGGTAATATTTGCGATATAAAGTGTTAATCATGCTATGTGGGGTGAAGATAGGTAATTACTCTGCTGCCTTTGAGTCCGCTAGCTGTTTATGAGAGCTTACCGGCTTTGAAAGCCTTGCTTACATTTGGGGTTAGTATGTCGCTGTGTTATCAGACACGCGTGCAAATGTTACAGTTTAAGTGGATGTATTGGGAATAACAAGCGCATATGATCGACTCTTTTTTTGTAGGCACTTTCCGCAATTTATCAGCATACGGAGACTACCGCGACCACAAGTCTATTTTAAGAGACCTACTGACCGCTTAACCGACGCAACTTATCCCAATCTCCACGACTTGGCTGATATAAAGGTACAGGTCGTGCCAAGAAATTGCAAGCTTTCTAGTCTTGCGCTCTCCAGCACGTGCTCTGAGATATGTTATTCCCAGACTGCTTCTTCTTCCACGTATGCCATCCTTACTAGACTAACCAGTTACTTTTCGTGTATGTCGTGTTTCTGATTAAATCATCACTCATTGAGTCTCCTCGAGTCTCGCAGCAAGAGATACAACTTTTGCGAATACAAGTCAACTGAAGACAACGACACTTCTGACAATAAAGCCGAATTATTATAGGTGTATCTTTTTTGTTTTTCAGATCGACCCGTAATCGTTAACGTCGTTTGACGGTCGATACACTAGAGAAGGCGACCATAGATCGATTTCGATAAAGGTCATGTACTTTATTGCCAGAGATGGCAGCTGCGGTGTGGTATATCTGCGATGATGAGTGGAATTACTCCGCTAACCATGAAGGAGAGTTAATAGAGTAGTTTAATGACGACGGGGGATTAACGCTACGAGTTTGGGCAGATTTGCACACTACTCACAATTCCGCAAATTGGAAGAGATTTGTACAAGTAATGCCAATCTTTTTCGTCAAACCTGCTGTCCAGATAATTTCACGAGACGGCGACTTGGACTGTTGCGAGTCACATAGCCGCTCGACCACTGCATTGATGACTTCAGCCACCGGTCTAACTCTAGCAATGCATCGTTGATTGTCGTCATTCATCCCGCCCCTTCCTCCTCGTCCCCTAGACTTCGGTGACGCCATCAGTAAAGGTAAGAATATGGACTTACCTCTTTATCTGGGTGAAGTCTTTTGCGTGATCGATAAGTATGTCCTTAAGTCTAAGACCTTAAGGGGACCAGGCGATCATGTCTTTTTAATAGCGATGTCATTGGCTTCTTCGCAGCTCCGGTGAGCAAATAACCAGGCGAGTGTTCACTAGAGTGCACGAGGCGCTTTTCATCACAATCATCACCCAAAGGCAAAAGTGCGAGAGAGACAGAGCGACAAACGCGCATTCTCCACCAAAGCGTTCTTTCAGAGCCTTCCTTGTCTGAGCGGCTCTATGGCGGGCAAATTTACCAAAGCTTGCCTTCCACGGGACAGGAGCAGCTTTTGTGGTAGGCGTAGCCTTGATAGCAGACACAATGTTTTTATAAATGCAGCTTTAGGCGTAGGCGTAGATACCGGCTTTAATGCAAAGGCCCCTTTAAACGCCAAAGCAACCGTTATCGGGGCTCTGATCGTCAATTAAATTGACCCAGCCAGCTCTGGTAGCCTTCTTTGTTACCGATTTTGTCGTCGTGATGACCAAATCGACATTTTGGACAAAAAATGATTGACAGCCTTAACTACTATCGATCAAGTCTTAGTGTAGCATTCGACAGAAAGAGGTAAGCACCCACTCAATATTTAAACCGGCTTGATTACTGAAGTATTTTAAGGTACACATAGTCAAAATCTATTGCATACAAAACATAGGGTAAATATTGTGCAATATAATTACACCCATTACTTAACCAATAGTTTAAGCCCCATGATAGTGGGTCGACAAGCTTAGCATCGTCTCTTCGTCGCGTTCTTGCTGGACTTATCGCCTTGCGAATACACAATCACAATCATTGGGCATGGACAATTCCCGAAAAGGATTGTGCCCACAAGTACATTCCGTGATCTTTTACACGTATACCCGTGCCCTGTCAGCACAGCACAATTTGAATTTTACAAAAGATTGCACTGCGGCTAGTTATCATTATTATCTAGATCGTAAAAAGCGCAGGACCATTAAAGGTAGGGTCTAATTAGCGCTATGCGATTGGTGAATGCTCTTACTTGAATCTACTGAATCAGTTTTGATTTGCCAAAGGCTCGAGCTTTCAACTAAGGAGGCCACCCTGTGTATCATAAAATAGTGTCTCATCCCTCCCACATTGAACAAGCTTTAGCACACACAAAGCCAACTATTGTGGTGCTGGACGTTGCGCCATGGTTGCTTCTTTTTCTGGTAATTTATTTATAGCCGCTCAAAGTTTCAATTTTGCAATGAGTCGACAACTTTCCTTTAATTTCCGATAGCCTGTAAATTAAGTACCATGGCCTTTCCAGTGCACCCGTTACTAATAGATTCCCAACGTCGTATCTCCCGCATGTTCAGAATTCTTTGGTCCCACTTGGCAACCGGGTCTATTGCGTAATCCTCTACCATATCGCATAAGTGGGCGGATAGAAATACCCGTGAGACTGCGTGCGATTCTTGTCATCGTCGAATTTGCGCCGAGCATCCCATTACAAAGACACGGACTGTCCGATGGCGTTTGAAAGCACGGTAGAGATCACGCGCGGTGGCGTGGAGACCAAGCACGGCGCCCCTCCCGAGACGCCCGTGTGCGAGCCCGAGTCTGCTGTCACCTTTTCCATTCCGGCGCCTATTGCCTCCGTGCGCGTCAATATTGTGGCCTTTGAAGAAGACAGCATTCGCTCGTTGTTGACGCGCTACGAGGGCGCGGACGTGCTCCCGAATGGGTGGCGTCAAGGACCAAGCAACAAAGGTATCCAAGTCGTTTATGGCGAAGTAGCGGGGAAGGGCAGCGAGTGGTACACTATGAAGACTACGGGTACGCTCAATGTGAGCGCAAGCAAAGCCGCACACACTCTGATGCGCAACGAAATGGTCCCTAAATTCGATGACATGACAAAAGAGGTCAAGGTGGTGGCGAAATTGAGTGACGCATCGGAAGTGCGCCACGTGACTGCGAAGCCCATCATGTTTACGGCGGCTCGCGACTTTTCGGTCGTGTCTACGTACCGCGAAGAAGGGAGCGGACGGATCCTCATTGCGACGCGCTCAGTTGAGGATGTGCCGCAATGCAAGGGTTACGTTCGTGCGACAATTTTGATCTCTGGGTACGTGGTGACGCCCCATCCCACCGACCCCAACACGTGTGAGATGAGTGTCGTCGCTCATATGGATCTCGGCGGCAATTTGCCAGCTATGGTCGTGCGTTACCTCGGTCTTTCTGCGCCGATCAAACTTGTCGAAAAGATTCGAGAGATCACATTGCACGCATGAGACGCCGTCTCAGGAAGTTTCTTTTTTGTTAGACAAAGTTCAGCATGTATAATTAGTATTAAAAACGACTTGCTTTTTAATAGATAGTTACACACAAGAAAGGTCAGATGGCTTTTTTTTTTGGTCCGCCTATACCGACGAGATAGACGCGACAGTTCTGTAGTGTACAATGGAACTGGCTGCTAGGAGGCAAGCTGTACCACCATGCCGAGTTCGCAAGACGTTAGCTGTGTCCAATCACGAGCCGTGACATGAACTGAACGTTATGAGTAATGCAAAAAGTAATAAGCAGCCAAAGTGATGTGAGCAGGAAGGCATCGCCGAAAAAATTACGCTCGAGAATTTAGCATTGTCCGGATTGAGTCGAGACACTCACGACAGGCGCAACAATTGTGCGCAATCAGCTCGTAAGTGCGAGTTGGTTGGGTCGGACGTAAGGTATGTATTAGAGCGAAGAATAGATCGAGAAAAATAAAAAAACTCGGTGTGTGTTGGCAGAAGTGGGGTGGAACGGTAGAGTATTGGCTGCGTTATCATCGGTGAAGGAGGCTTTTCTACAGCTTTTTAAGATTGACGCCTGTTTGTTATTTGGCAGGTGGTTGGTTGTAGTAACATTTGTGACAGGACTCTTCGGACAAAAATTGACAGGCAACATGAAGCCAAGATTTTGTGGTAAAAGCATGGTTTTCGTAGACTAATGAAATTATAGCTCCTAGGCACCTCATTGGTGATAATCTCTCTCTGGTAACAATTGTTAGTATCTATCATATGAAGTAGAGACTCGCCATCTCTTAACAGTAATGGCGAATGGATCCTGTAATATTGGCAAATCCATGAGCACCACGTTGTTTTGAACTCTACCGTGTGGTAAGTAAGACAGCAGCTGAGCCTCCTGAGATGCCTGCGCGTCCGCTCCATCGTCACCACCATGTAGTTGTTTTAAACTTTGAGAAACGTCAAGCAAGATCTCTTCGTCGTTTCTTGCACTTGCATAAGATCCACCGTCGAGCTTTTCAACGCCTTTTGACGGACTTTTCGATGAAAGCGACCATAAAGCTACGTGTCCGCTACTATGCGTAGCCACATGAAGAATTTCAGCGGTCGATAGTGTATTCACATCCACAGCTTGAAGCTCGGGTGCCCCGAAATTGCTCAAAATTAAAACCTCCCTTTAGTGATAATACCAAAGTTCGGGACCTATTTAGAAGGTTTGCTACCTCACTATAAGAATTTAGCCCATGTCTCTAGCAGTATAGTATTACCTATTTTTCCTTACGAGTCAAATATACCATCATCTCCATGTCCGCTAGGTCTCACCGCTTGTGCTTTCGCAGAAGCCGCAGAAAGACGAGTAATTAATGATTCCTTCACAGCTCGGTCGTCGTCGAGAAAGTCGTTCAATCCATAATTACGTTCAAGTGTTACATCTTCCTCACGTAGAGTTTGTACAAATATTAAAGCACTGCTCAATAGAGGCATCGCATGCAATGCTTGCATGGCGAATGTCATACCTGGGAGTACAGACACTTATGTACTCGGAACCTCTTCCTCTTTGATCGTTCTCCTCTTTTTTAAAGTAGAAGAAATGTGCTCACGATCACCCGCTGTGATCTTCTTCAAAGACCGCAGCAACCGTTTCCCATTGCTCCATTCGCCTTTTACATTACGATGGATGCAGGTCATTTTAAACACAAGCGTTCGAAAAAAAACGCCACGTATTCTTCCACATCAATGGTCTCACACCAAAGATCCGCAAGTTCAAAGACACCATCGAAAAAAGAGGCAAAACTCATGACCGGTTCGCCATTACTATCTCGCATCCAATCTTTTTGAACCATTTTCTCCAGATACTGGACACGTTGCTTCGTTGCATGGGTTCCAAGCATCGTCCGATTCAAGACAAGTAGCCTTGCTGGTTGATACAACCCACTTCGTCTCGCGGAAGCTCGACGACCAAAGAAGCTTAATGGCATCAAGAACGTCGGGATGATTCCGTAGACTTTAAGGCAGGGCTAAAGCTTCGAGGGTATGATTCAACAGCTTCCGAATCTTAGTCTCACATTGCGCTTGCCGAATCAAGTCTTTGATTAACAATAAAAATTCCTAATTTCGAGTTTGAAGCAAACCTCGAGCTTTTACTCAAGCTTGCTCTTGTACATATTAGTACTTGTGTCGCTTTAAAGTCTACAACCGAGCTAGTTTTATGGTTGCGTTTAGCTCAAGCCACCACACACTTGAAATTCGGTGCTTCCAGCTTCTTTGCCAATCATGTGGACAATCAATGGCCACGGCATTGGCGGCAGACTTGTTGTGCTGCTTTTTGGGCAACAACATTTAAGTCCTACGCTTAGAATAAGCTCGTGCTTCGAAGATCTGATCCAAATTTACATACGTATGCGGCACACGTGCTTGAGTATTTACCCGCCTTCTTACATCTTTATTATCTATTAAATTCCACCTTTTCGTATCGTGATATATTTTAAAAGGGTGCTAGTTATTATTTCCAAAATCTCAATTCAGCGCTTTACTGAACGAATGAAAACGCACTGAGTCTTTTGCTGTCCATTCTTTCGTTTGAGAAATGGATCGAAGACTGGCAAGTCCTTTGTCCAATTTGAGTCGCCATTGCATACTTTCGTGCTTTTCTGTCCTCGTCAAGCGTAGAAGGCGTTTGAACCGGCATGCTCTTGTCTTGCTCCAATTGCGTTTCGCTCTTTCGGCGTCTCCACGAAGCCTGGATGGCTTGTGAGACCTTGGGACTCATGACGATAGGAGGTCTCAAACTCTGATCATCCAGTGACGTGCTAACCGTCATGGGTTCCGGTCGAAAAACCTTGTTCACCGCCACTTTTCCTGGAGACAGGCGAAGCTTTGAGACCTCTGACGTTGTGACTGACTTGCCACTCTTCTTTTGCTCGCTCCGAACGTGTGGCTTGGTTGGGCTTTCTTTCGGAATCAGCGCTGCGTTCGTACCGTTTGAACGAATGAGTGAAAGTAGTTTGCGTGCACCTTCCCGTACCACGTGGTTTGGAGAGTTTAAGCGGAGAAACTCAAGACGCTGCAGGAGCCTTGCGTTTTCCGCAAAAACGCACGTGTATTGCTCGGCGAATGGTTTGATCTCTACGAGCATTTGCATTAATAGAAGCGCTTTTGCACGCACTTGCCACGGTCGCTGACCATGATCGTCTTGCAAGCGAGCAGCAAACGCAGCCGTCAGATGAGCGGCGTCGACGCAAGGAAGATGAGCAAGGAAGTGCTGAACACTTTTAGCACCTGGAAGGCCATTGATTCCACCGGGTGGCGTGCAAAGTGTTACCAATCTGGTTTCAAAGTTGGAATTGTGTACCGCCTCTTGATCACAAACAGAACTGCTTCAAGCATCATCTTAATGATTCGCCGATTTGAAAACAAAGATCCTCGCAACTTACTTTTCAAACTTGACATCGGGTGATAAACCCAACCACGAATTTCGCTTTAAGACGGGAGTTGCACAAGAAGAATGGGTGTCATCCCCATCGCGAGCACTCTGTTCCTCATCGTGTTCAAGAAGCGCACATCGTTTATCGGGTGAAAAGTCCTGGTAATCCCAGTCCTCACTTAAATCAAAACGTCATCAGTCCAACAAATAAGGTTTCATCATTAAGATTTTTACGTACATTGCTTGCTCAACCTGATGCAAGTACTTGTCCTTGAGCCCGTCCAAAAAGTGCATGGCCTCCTCCATTGTTCTTGTAATTGAAATGGGAAAACTTTAGTGCCGGATAATTGCAAAGTGGCAAATCGTCTTTATTAAACGAGGGAAACTCGTTGAATTCCTCGAAGAACGCTTCATAATTGACGTAAGCATGTGGTACCCTCCAAAACTTGTCGGAGTACTGGACTCGAGGCAGGGTATAAGACACTTTATGGCCTAATTTAGCCTACACCTGCAAACTTGATCTAAAATCAGTACATAAAAACAACCGTACAGGACACTGTATTTACCCACACCTAAATTTTAGCATTAAAGTAAAGTTGCATTAGCACCTTTGTCTGCCTTTCTTACTGGTTTATATCAAGCTTCAGATAGTCATTGTCAAAGTGGTGTAGCCGCACATAACCGTCCTCCGCCCCCGAAGCATAACTCTTGCCATTCGGATGAAACGCAATCGTGTTGATGGGTCCAAAGTGGCCTTTGACCCGACCAAATTCTTCTTGAAACACCATGTGGAAGAAACGGGCTTCAAACTTGCCCACGCGACCAGATGTGGTCGTCACACTCATCGCTTCTTGCCCACCCCCCAAGACGACATGCTCTTTGATGGGTGAAATGGCGGCCGAGTTCACGGGACGGTCCGTTTCGTACACTTTCAATACCTTGAGCGTCTCAACATCCACTAGCTTGGCCGTATTGTCCTTGGATGACGTGATCGCCAACGTCTTGCTCTTGTTAAAGGCTACATTTGTAATCTCACCCGTATGAATCGTGTGGCTCTCGAGGAGCTCCCCTGTCTTGGGGTCAAAGAGCTTAATGGTGCCGTCTCCACCTGTAGTCAGAATGGCCTTGTTCAAAGGCATCCAGTACGCACCCGTGATACGTCCTTCATGCCCATGTTTCGTAATCGACAATATGGGCTCGGCACTCTGATGCATTAGATCCTTGGCCAGCGCATAGACATATACGGCGGCCGGGCGGTCGGAAAACTTGTCAGCCACCGATACGAAAAACTTGTCGCCCGTGCTAAAGTTGACACTACGCGCAGGGCCCGTGTGCGGGAAGGAAAAGAGCTCTTTGCCCGTTTGAACGTCCCAGAGCTTGACAGTAGCATCAGCTGCAGCTGTAAGCAGACGTTCCGAGTGGTAGCTTACGTCGCAGGCCCAGACAGCACCCGAGTGGCCCACATATGTGCCGATTCGCTCGCCTGTGTCACTGTACCAGAGATTGGGGGTATGGTCTTTGGCACACGAAAAGAGGAGATCGCCCTCGCGGTTGTACTTGATCATAGTCAGCGACCGCGAGTGGCCTTTAAGTAAGATCGGACGCATGTCGAGACAAGTCAGAGCTTTTAGAAATGGAGACGATTAACCACCAGTAGCCCAAAACCTACGGTATATCATATCCAATTGTACCGCTTTAATGGCACTCGATCCGCGACCTGAATGTTTGTGGTACGTCGGCCGTTCGGCCAGCGCAACGCGCGGCGGCTATTCTCGAGCGCGCGCGCTTCCGTCGCTCTTTCGCTCTCGCATTTATCACATCAAAGTCACGTGCATTTTCAAGCCAGTGACGTGGCATGTACAACTGTTGACGTTGTGCCCGTCTTGAGCTCGGACGACTTTGCTTTACGCATCGTCACACCAGACAAGTTCATGGACATTGAGCGAATGTTTACGATTGATGAAGGAAGGGTACGCAATGCAATGCAGGCTACGAGCGTCCATATTGCGAAGAAGGGGAAGGAAGACGCTCATGTACAGCTGCTGGTCCCGTATACAGCAGCGCTGAATGTGGCAGTAGCCAATGGACGCGTGAGAATTCAGGACAAGATTGAAGGTGACGTGAAGGTAGTCGTGGGGCGTGGAGACATTGAGGTCGATAAAGTCCGCGGCGCTGCCGTGACTTTAAAGACGAATGGTGGCAAGATTGACGTCTTGACGCTTGTGGAAGGGGAGACAGTATCATTGGAAGCCACAGAGAGTGTCGCGTGTCAACGATTGATGGCGGAAAGAGCAGAGGTGAAACTAGGCAAAGGAGAAGCGTCTTGCTCTACGTTTGGGGCGATTTACGCTTCGACGTGCAGTATTGTGTCGACGAATCCATCGAACAGGTCGAACCTTCGTCTTGGTAACGTCCATGGGTATCTCCGCGTGTCAAGTGAGGGACTCGATAGTGTCGAGGTCGATAGTGTGACGGGTGCAATCGATGTCGAGGACACTGGCCCTTCTTGCAACGTTGTGGCACACTTTGATTCATGGACGACTCAAGTGGCCAATAGTATTCTAGTGGGTGGAAATGTGCAGGTGTCGCTTGAACCAGCAGCCTCAATTGATGTGGAACTTCATGGCGTACAAGTACACATTGGACAAGACTGTGCATTTGAGAGCAGTGTGACGGATCAGCTTGATCACGACTATGTTGTGTTTACTGGCGAACTCTGTGCCCAAGAGACAGCAAAGGATGAAGCGGCAAGATCGACGGGCAAGATCAATGTGGATAGCGCCAAGGTTGATGCCATGCGCACGTCTTTTTTTATCAAGGAAAGTGAGGAGCAGGATGAAACGAAGGTGCAGAGACCACGGCTGGTTGTGCATTCGCTAAATGGACAGGTGACGCTTAATCAGCTAAATTGGATAGACAAGATTAAGCGCAAACATTTGAAGAAATAGATGATGTTTATGTCGTAATCTGCTTATGATTGCGTTTAGCAGCGTGATAGTAACGGAAGGACATTACAGCAATTTATGAGGTTTTGAAATGTAAGTCTAGCATATCTTTAGTTTTGGTAATAAAATGATGAGGTAGAATATGTAATTAGTGGTGTTTTGCTGTTAATTTAATGAATTCGACTCTGGTTTTGTCTTTTTCTTGGCGCATATTTCTAGATTTCCTAGTGAGTAAATCTTTTTCAGAATCGGGAAAGATTTAATTCAACGTGTGTGCTTATCAATACAATCTGAACATGTAGCAAAATCTTGGATTTACATCTTGATCTGCTTGCCTTTCACTAACGTCGATTAGAGCGCACATGAAAGGCTAATTATCAATCACATACGTAGGTGTGTCAGAGGACATCAGCCTATCGTGCGCAGCCGCTTCGAGAACAACAAGTCATAGCTTAGTGGTTCGTCTATGCGCGTTAATATGCAAAGCAGAGGCGCATAAGTGGGCACCAGGAGCTCTTTTAAGGGCACGAATGTTCCTCTTCATAAACCTCATGGGGTCCGTCGGAGCGTCTCCAGCACGATAATCCGCTACGATTTGGATACATCAGAAGCAAGCGCATAATATATAAGCCACGATATTTCGGTTGCGCGTTGCGGTATGGCCGTATGATCCTTACTCGCGCTCAAAGCTTACACACTCGGTGCCTACCTTGAAATCGTGCCGAAGCTAAAAGACTTCAAAGTGGTTTGTCTCCGACCTACTAAAAGCGCAAATTGCACTATAAGCTCTCCGACGTGAAAGAGGCTCAAGGTAGTTGGATTTTGAATTGTATTACCCTAGATGTTTACCTTATCCAAAATTGGCTATTTTGGCTAAAATGTGGTGGTGACAGTACCAAGATTACTCCAATATCACGCGTGTCTTCAGGCTACCTACGGCTCCGAGTAATACTCTCAAGCGGGGTGCTAAGAGTACGCGTATGGCAGCCGTAAGGCCGCGCTGTATCAGTGGCTTTTTCTATACAAGTGAAGCCTATAAATGCCACGCAAGAAGTGACTTCCAGAAATCCCTCGAGGTGAGTGTTCTGCTACGCTGCATTAATCAGCTAATACATGTTTAGAAGGCCCTCCTCTTTGTCGTCGGATCTGTTGTAAGCAGACCTGGTGTCTTTTATTAGATTCCGGCAGTAAGCGGGTCACAGAGCCCCTTCGTTTGTAATTTAGGCTTCGAGAAATGTACCAAGAATTGTCGTCCGTGACTTTTTCTTCTTCGTGTCGCCTAATTTCGCTGACATTAACAGCGAGATCAGTCTAGGTCGAGTCTCCATCCCTAGAAGCCATAGACTCCTCAGTATTGTCGAGTGACTTCTTCCACATTGCCGATAAGGCTAAATGCATGGTTATTGTGGCTGTACGCATAGCTAGTGAGGCCGTTCGTGCGGAGATTTAGTCTGACGTCAAGTCCGTCACCTTCAAGCCACGGGCGATGATTGACCCGACTTCTTGTATAACGTTTAGCGTACATACCTTACTTCTTTCATATGAAGAATATAAAAGGCCGTAACTTAAAGGCCAATTTTTGAGATAAAAGCTATTCTCCTGTGACAGAAGCCTTAAATAGATAGTGACTTCTTGCACGATAAGAACCATATTGGTAACCATACTGGTTTGTGTACATAGGTAATTTGAAGATTAGTGGAAGCCCTGCCTGATCCACAAAGTCAAATTAACGAAAGAAGCATTTTGGTTAAATTTAAACAAGATGAGCACTGTAACAAATAAATCAGACTCTTGACTAGAATCTATTGCATACGTCAATCGTGGGAGAGCGAACAGTTGAACGCCTACTCTTGCAAGGTGCTGTGTAATCTTGGCTCAAATGCCTACCCTACTACTAACGGCGATTTTAATTGCCCTGATTCTGAGGGTGCAGCTTTTGCTAGCGATTGTATAGAGCTATTGAGCTTAGTTTGTCAGCAACCTTCAGGGAAAACACTAGCCCTCGATCGAGCAGCATACGACTGGGACTTTTCATAGAATACTGTCATTACGTCTTGCTCTGGGACAAGTCTGAATTATGAAGGCTCTCAACTCTCTGTTGCTTGCGCTCTGCTTACTAAAAGAAAGAAAGAGTGAGCGCTGGCAATTTGGAATTTGCCGGAAGGGAAGTTGCCCGCATTTGCTGCTACATTTCCTACAAAGACGTGTTAAGTGGCTTCACGATCAGGCTTCCAGCCTTTATCGATTGACTTGTCTGATCGATGATGAAAACGGTCTCAATATATAGTGTAACCTTACTAATCTGAAAGGGGTGTATTTCTCGTTTTGTCTTTTGTCGCGCAAAGCTGAACCTGCTTAGGTCCCCTCGGCGCTACCGCCGGAGCTGCGAACATAAGTACCCGGTAACTCTAAACGCTGGAAAACAGGCGCTTTCAATGCGTACGGGAAGGAGCACCACAAAGGCAACCACTTCATCGGGCCCGTGCAGTAGGTTTTGGCGAAAACTGCGCTCTTACAACTGCCGACAGCCGTTCATTTAATACTTAAACTTTTTAGAAGGTTCAGGTAAGTAGTCAATCCGCTCGAGTGTAAGATTGGCTATATGTGGTACTCAGCGTGAAGAAGGTGTGCATCACCTGAAGCGAGCAGGAAATTTGATCTCCCAATTTTTGTCCCTGAAATACAAGTAGCCAAATAAATCGCAATTCATAGCCAAAGTGCTACTAGCTCTCTATTCGCCCTTTTAATCATCGAAATGTTTTGCCTCCTGCCCTTTAAAAAACCGTTACGTACAAAAGGCATGCGACACTGTCGAAGGCGTCAAGTTTAGCGGACGACTGCCTTTCTAGAAAGTTAATGTTTACTGCCATGTTTCAACCCGTTCCGTTTAAACAGCATGCGACGCAGTCGAAGGCTGCCAACACATCGACTGCCTTTCTATAAGAAAAGTATGTTTACTTCCATGCTTTGAACCTTTACGTATAGAAAGCATGAGACGTCCGTCTATCATGCTGCTCCTTTCCATGCGTTGTTCAATCTTGTGTCGCCCGTGCAAGCAGGAGAACCGAGTCGTGGACGTATGTCACGATCTATGAATCGTCATGCAGAACCTTCATTTGCCCCGATGGCTGATGTGGAGCCTCGTGTGCTATTCCTGAACAATAGTGACCCGAATCAGCACCTCATTGCTTCCAAGCGGGATGCTCTAATGTCGTGGTCACCTACAAATACACCGCTCTGAGCTTTATTCCCAAGATTATCTTTGAGTTCTTTCGTGTCGTTGCCCTTGTCTACTTTCTTGTCACTGTTATCTTGCAGGTGCACTTGGTCCATGCCGAGAGATGATAATTAAAAGCGTGAACTTTTATGATGATGTATGTAGCTGGTGAATACATGGTTTCCGACGAATCGATTCTCGACGGCGGGACCGCTGCTAATTCTTCTTTTGATAACGATGATAAAGCAGGGATGGGAAGATTAAGCGTCATCAAGCAGATGGAAAGCAAACCGTCGTCCGTGTCGAGTACGCTCATTACTTGTTGCTCGTTTTGCTTTATTGGTACATTAATTATGATTGACTTTTGTGATAGATCATCAATACAAATGGACAGACCGAAACGATTGCGTGGCAAGTGTTGCAAGTCGGGCACCTTGTGTTGCAACGATTGGCAGTCCGACTCACTTTACTTTGCTTTGGGACTGCTTTCCGCGAATGATGCAAGAATTTGGTCTCACTTCCTGTAAATATGACGACGCCAATGACAAAGGCACAGCTTCGCAAGACACAGCTTCGCAAGATACATCCGCGTAACAAGATTTTTGCGGGACCCATAAAAATCACCTCCTTACCTCGATCGTCATCGTCGAGTCGAATGCGACCAGTGAACGTGTAGAGCTGGTTGTTGGGCGGTAGTTCTCAATTGAGACGACATTTAACTCTCAAGGTGATTCGAGGCGCTGATGCAGGTCTTGTCGACGCCAAATTATGCATACTGTGTGTGGTTACGGAGCAAAATTAAGATCTTGGATGCCGTAAAAGCGATGAATGCTTTATCACAATATCTATCTTAGTGGAGGCTGCAGTCACTGCCTCTACACACGGACAACGAGCGGGCACGATTAAACAGGGGCATTGTGGGCACAATCAGCCCCTTTCGAGATTACGCACATGCTGTACACCAATCGTACGAATCAGTATGGAAAAACAAAGCAAAGTGCTGCAGCTACTTAAAAAACGGTCCAAGATAGAGACATTTCACGATGCTTGTGGCAAGTTTGACGTTCTGTTGCGAATTAACGGTGTGAGGAGCAAACTTGCTTTGACTTCCGTCCATAAAAGCATCAAGCGTGTATCGTGCAAGCACACGGGGGATACAACAAGGCCGATCAAATTAGTTATATTGCTTCTAAGTCTTCATCATGCTCAAGGTCAGCGGCAAAATTGAAGGAGCTTTGCGCATTTCGTCAGATATACTTTTCGCGATTCACGAAGCCTCTCATCGACGTACATAACTGGAAGCTCACTCATGGCATCGGGTTGGTCAATTAGCAGCTAGCATAAGCTGAATTTTATCTCACTGCATGCTTGCATGGCCCAGAAAGATTCTCATCAGCATGTATGCAAGTATAGAATAATAGCTACATTAGTGAAGGTCTAGAAAAGTCCTGGTCTTGCCGTTTTTATTAGACATTCACGTTTACAATCGCCTTGACAGTAACATTTAAGAAACGTTTTTAACATATTGCATGATATATGTCGGCTATAGGATGCGTGGTCAGGAAGCGTTAAACATGGAACATAGACAACAACAAAAAATATTTATGTGTCTTTAAAAGATAGTTATAGCAACGAAATGTTACCGCACTACATTCTTGCAAGTAAAAATCAGCTCGCAAAGTACGTGACTTGGTAGGTACCATCATTGAGTATAGCTTACTTGAAATGGACAATTGAGTTTGAAGTGGTCTCGTCTACCCAATGGTCATTTTTCTAACGAACTCTCATCGGGTGTCCCACAGTACGTGCCAACTTGACATCCAAGAGTGTTGGTCACATTCGAGAAAGTGCACGGCAACGGCAACACGCTAAGAGCACGTTGTGATAAGAACAAACCTAGTGGTGCAAATTGTGTTTTTAGAACGTAGAGACAGAAGAACACGTGGCAAAGAGTAAGTTAGAGTAGGAAGATGCTTTGTTCGAGTGCATTCACTTTCCATTTTGCACTGCGACGATCAAGTTGTTAGAATTTAACTCGATGGACAAAGGCAAAGGGATCCTGGGTGGCAAGCTTACGGAAAGTATAAGTAAGGTGTTGAAAACAATAAGGTACGGAGTAAGATGTTTGTATAAAACTGATAATATATATAACGACTGCAGTAGGTTGATGGATTGAACGAAACTCTTCCTATGATTAGACATTTGACTGTTGCTAGCCGACCGTGAGCTCTTGTGGTATCACTTACATACTGCTGGACGTACTGGTGACCATGAAAGATATACCGTCTCTTGCGATCAAAAAATGTGTTCAAAGGCGTCACATTTTCAGGTTGAATAAGCTATCTTGTCGTAGTCTGCACTTAGCAATGCGGTTCACGCATATAATGGCTTACATAATTCCTAACGAATGGGGCTACGCACCCAAGAGCTTTGCTAGCTCTCAAGCGCGCGATTGCTCATAAGATCAAAAAAGGGAAGGCTAGAAAACAATATTCCTCGGTCTTGGCTCTTGGTTATCTGATTTAGCAATTGTCCTGCTTTGCAATCAGCTGGCGGAATTTTATCCGCAGGGCACAAGACCGATTGGATTTCTGTTAGATAAAAAACAATGATTGTTAAAGCAGATAAAGTTTTGTTGAAAATTACAATTATCTACTAAAAATGATAAGCTCAGCAATAACAAACAAATGAAAAACCTTTCCGGAAAATAATGGATCGGTGTACACCATTGACCATCCTTAGACGATTTCGTCGTAAGTGAGTGGTCCTCAGATTATCGATTCTCGTATGAGCCCTTACTAGCGCCTCACCAACAAAATGTGGTGTTAAAGTGTGGCGAAGTTTTCATTGACTCGCTCACCGACTACTAATTACCACCCCGCGGATGGCAACTTCTCTATAAAAATAGGGTAAGCAAAAATAAGAATCACCATTCGAATATTACTACGTGTAATTTATTTGTTGACTGCTCAAACCAGTCGCGCTATCGTACCGCGACGATGTCATGTGGTTCGATACTCAAAAAGACCGTGACCAAAGTTCTGGCTGCGCATGGTTTGAAGTTGACGGCAAGCTACCCTGTCGTTAAGCGCATGCACACTCTACAATGGCAACATAAGCCTTAAAAAAAGACGCTTCAACATAACAATTATTGCGTCAACCACTATAGCCTTTTTTCGGAAAAGGTTGGGGTGACGCCCTCCTTCCAAGCGCGGGGGCTAAATGCTCGCGCGCTTCGGGCAGGTGCTCTCGGGCATCTGCAGGTCTCTAACGAGTCTCACCCTCGACGCGACGGTCTCCAGCACCGGGCGCCACCTGGGCTCTTACCAAGTCAGAGCTAAGCAAAATAATGGAAGACCCTCACGACCTCGGTGCTGGCTGCACTGCCCGCCGAACGAGACCCGACGTATGCGGACACCACTCTATGCCGTGGACTAGCCATAGAGCCTAGCACGTGCATAACTTGGCAACGCGATAACGTAATACAATACAATACACTATAGCCTTTGTATTGCCAATTTCCATTATTCCTAATACCTAAGTACAAAGGCCTTTTTGGAGTCTCAATGATTGGTTGTATACAAAGCTCTTAGAACGCACTAGTTATCTGGCATGGTCGTGCAAGTGCAGGTGCTGAGCGTCGCTTCCGTCGAGACTTCTCCCAGTCTTCTTCTCTCCACTGAAACACGCCGGTTTGTTCCACCATCTCGTCGCTTCCAGTCTGATGCACTCGTGGTTCGCTCATTCGTTTTTGTAAGCTGCGCAGATTTCTCTTTAATGTTGGCGACGGCACCCAACGCCTGTGTATGGAGCACCACGTGCGTCTGGCAAAGTTGCAGCACATTTTCTTAACCGAACTTCGGCCGGATACGGTTGGTGGCTTACCTGGCATGGTGCTTACGATCGCTGACACGGGGAAACCGGGCTTGCACGTCCACGGCCCACCCAGGACGAAAAACTACGTGTTCGCGACGCGCCACTTTTTGCATCGTCCAGACTTTACATTCAAAGCATCCGAGGTGCTTCCACTTGGTGATAAAGACGAGATCCAGAGCTGTTATGAAGACGATGAAGTGGTGGTCTATGCTGTGGCCGTCAAGAAGCCGCGAATTGGAGCGAAACGGAAGCTCAGTGACAGTCAGTCTTCACTTGATGCTAAAGCGCAGAGTCACGTGAGTGTGAGTTACGTGGTGGAAACAAGGCCGCAGAGAGGCAAGTTTCTTGTGGAAAAGGCCGTGGCTTTAGGTGTGCCAAAGGGCAGATTGTTTGGACAATTACACCAAGGCAAAGACGTGCGACTGGACAATGGCACCATGGTCAAGTCAAGCGAGTGTGTGTTGCCATCGATGCCGGCCGTTGCATGTGT
Source organism: Plasmopara viticola (assembly GCA_001695595.3). NCBI lineage: Eukaryota > Oomycota > Peronosporomycetes > Peronosporales > Peronosporaceae > Plasmopara > Plasmopara viticola. Next base: position 87,321 of record MBPM02000134.1, on the reverse strand, counting down.
AGTGTTGTCGTGTCCGTCCACGAGGCACGTGGACGCACTTGTGAACAGTACAGAGTTTGATCGATACCGCGAGATCGACGGCAAGCCGGCAATTGTACAGGTGCACGTGGTGTTTCATCTTGGAAGCGTGGACGTGCTGCAACAGCCGAGATACGGGGCCTGGATCCAGACGTTCGGCGTGCAAGCACGGCATGTTGTGCTTGGCCACGACGCCTGTGCCCAAAAGACGGTCCATCGTGCGTCGGCCAAGCTCCAAGCGCAGTTGCACGCAGTCTTTCCTCATGCCTTTCCATCCAACGAAACGCATGAATTGCGGGACGCCGCAACGCCATTCTCACGTCCAGTGCCAGATGCAGCAGCCTTAGGCTTTTCTCCATCTTGTCGCGACCAACCAGAGCCAACAGTGTCAAACTTGGTATTGGGCGAGAGCATGCTGACGTTCATTTTAGTTCCTCAGGCTCGCCGCGGATTTGACTCCTCGAGTTGCTGGCCACGATTAGATTTTGATGCGATTCGTCAGTCGGTGCCGTCATCTGTGAACTCGGTCCCAGAAGCGTCGAGGACAGACGACGTTGTCGACGGTCGGATTACGTTCTTGGGAACCGGCTGCGCGATACCGTCCAAGTATCGCAATGTCACGGGCATGTATCTCGAGTTACCATCTGGAGCAGAAGGATGTACATCGTGGGCTGGACTTATGCTAGATTGCGGAGAAGGCAGCGCGGGACAATTGTATCGCTATGCGAGTGGCGACAAGAAGCGTTTTCAGGAGCTCGCTGACCGTCTAAAGTGCGTCTGGATCTCCCACAACCACGCGGATCACCATCTTGGCTTGCTTCGGCTGCTAAGTTGTCGTACGCCTTCCATTGCACCACTGCTCGTGATTGGACCAACACCGCTACGGTTTTGGCTGGACGAGTACGCGGCACTGGATCCGACAGTGTCCGGCACGTATACGTTTGCAGAGAATTACGGTTTTGACGAAAACGATTCTCGTTTTCAAGACGACGAGACTCATGTGGAATCAGCGCGTGTGCGTGCATGGCTACGACAGACGCTAAACATCGCTCAGCTCGAGTGCGTGCCGGTCAAGCACGCGCGGCAGTCGTACGCAGTGGTCATCACGTTTGCTACCGGCGCCAAGCTCGCGTTTTCGGGCGACTGTCGTCCGAGTGACAAGTTTTCAGAAAAGGCCAAAGGTGCGTTCCTGATGGTTCACGAAGCTACTTTCGAAGATGAATTGGTCAAAGAAGCGAAGGACAAGGCGCATTGTACGACGCAAGAAGCCATCCAAGTTGGTCGTCAAGCAAGTGTTCAGCACCTGGTGCTCACGCACTTTAGCCAGCGATATCCAAAGATGGCTGTGCTCTCCAGTGCCACTGAGCAAAGTCTTTTGAACGTACTGACTGCCATCGATCTACTGTCGTTGCGGTTTCGAGCGCTACAACAGCCACAGCTCATGAACGTGTGTGCGCAGCTCCTTTCCCAAGACGACGAAGGAGACGGCGAGGTTGCGAGTCGACAAGATACGAAGAAAACTGAAGACCAAGCACTAGTAACTCATTCACACAAACCATAGATCGTAGCAAGACCCCGTTATAAACGTCCAACTCTGTTAATGCTGTCATTTGTATCGAGAGTCGTACCTACAGCGCTCCCTCAACGACGCCGTCACGAGAGTATTCGCGCAGCACAGCCGGAATGGACGTGGGCGGGATCATGCCTAATTCCGTGACAACCATCGACACGTAGTCGATCGGAGTCACGTCATATACGAGGTTCAGAAGCTTGAGGTCAGCGAGATCACGCCAATCAGACAAGACATGGCCACTGGGGACCGCACTAGGTCCAGTACGACGTCTCTTGTCAATGCAGTACGAAGACACGAGATCGTCCGGGTCGCCCAGCTCGTTGTGCGTGATCGCGTCCAGCTGCACACGGTCCGAGAACTTGTACGTTTCGCAACAAAAGAGCACAGGAACGTTGGCTTCGTGTGCCGTCATCGCCACTAGCGCCGTGCCGACGCGAGCCACGGCTACGCCATTGCTCATAAAAGCCGAGGCACCAAGAAATACTTTCGTGACTTCGCGCATAATGTACGACAGCGCATTAATGTGCAAGTACGAGCAATGGAGACCTGCACCAGCAAGGACGCTGACGAGTTTCCGGCCTTCGTAATGTGGACGTGAGTCCACGACGATTACACGCAGCGTCGCAGCGGTTTCTGGTGCCGTCTTGGCCGTCTCAAGCAGCAATTCCTCGACGACGTTCGCGCGTGCATACGTCAAAATGACGTCTCCTGGACTGAGTTTTGACTGGGCAATCTTCACGACCGCACGGGAAGCGAGCAAGATGCGACTCTGGACGTAGTCGTCCATTTCGTCGCGGATCCGTCGCTTGGCTTCTTCTTCACTCAATTCAGGCGGTGTCGAGCCAATAACTCGACGAAGCCGACGAATGGCGTTGCCCATACCGATCGTGTGCGGTCTGCAGTCAATCAGGTATTGAATCAATGGCCGCAAGCGTTTGTCCAGGTCGCGTCGAAGTTGTGTATCCGGTGGCGTCACGTAATCGTCAATCACTTGAAGGAATGCCGTGATCATTGCAATACACCGCGCACTACTGCCGGAGATTCGTCCTTCGGCGTACTTGAGACCAAGTGCGAGCACAGCCGCGTGTATTTCTTCCTTGGGAGAAAACCCAACGTTCAATGACAGGGAACTCTCCCGCTCGTATTGAGGCAAGTGCGCAAACATTTCCACCTGTTTCTGGGCCTGTGTCCGCACAACGACGGCGGCTTTTGAGCGCTTTGCAATCTTTTTAGCGTCATCGTATTGCAGTCGTGCGTTCACTGGAGTGGCGCTCGGTGGTCCAATCGCCTCATTTTTCTTGGCTTTCGTCGTACTTGCTTCTTTTTGCTGCCGACTGGCCTCCTGTTGAGCTCGACGCTCGGCTTTGCTCCGTTTCTCACGCTTTGGGACACCTCCAGCCTTCGCAAACGCCTCCGCTGCTAGTTTCTTCCGTTCGGCTTTGGAAAGCGCTTTCTTATCAGTTTCAGACTCGAGACTGAGCTTCTCCATGGGATCGTCGACGGGAGACCAGCCCTCTAGTTTGCCTCTACATAAAAAATAAAAGGTAAATACAGTGTTCTTACGTAAAAAGATGAGTCGTAGGCGACATACTCGTAGAGCGCGGCTTGCTTCTTGGTGCGCTTCTTCTGATTCCGGTCATCCAGCATTAATTCTGTACGACAACAACAAGTTACAACATTACTCGGATTCGATACGTAAGGTGTGGACGCACCCAGATGCTTCAGATCAGCGCCGGGCTCGAGTACAGGCGATCGACCGTCTGCCATGGATTTCTTGGTCACTTTGTATCACCAGTCATAAGGGTGCCAACATCCAATTGGTCAAAACGCGTTGGAATTATATTCTCTCAATTAGAATATTACAGTCGACGCGGCACCTGATTCCTATGTGAACCACACCCAGCCGCCCTCCCATTGCGCGCGCAGCACAATTTCATTTCGTAATCCTCTTACGGGTCCACGGGTCGGTTGCGGGCTCGTCACCAACACTCTGCATTCCAGCGCGCGCCTTCTTGGACTCTCCCTTGACGAGCTTTGGTTCCTCCAGGTATCTGCCGACTTCTTGGAGCCGCTTCCGTGTCTGTACCACCCGAGAGATTTGTCATGAACGCATCCAAGTCTTTGGGTAGCGGCGTCGCGGCGCTCACCACGCCCGTTCAATCGTTGCCTTATAAAAGTGGCAACACAGTAGCGATATCAAAACAGCAGATTAAAGTTCCTACAACGCCCTCCTTCCTCTCGCCCGAACCTGCTCGAAAGCCGGAAAACAAGCTTACATTAAGTGACCAGCCCGCCCGCAAGATCAAGTCTTCCAAGCATCCCCTCGGCCTCCCTGTGCCTCGTGCCCATGCTAACAAGCCTGACAAGAAGACAAAGACATTTGTACACAAGTTGAAGCACAGAAAGAGATCTCTCTCCATGTCAACACGCGTGCTTGAGGACATTTCCAATAAAAGGTACACAGGTCAGCCTTCGACCCTAGCGGGCCATGATCCGACTCGGAAACTTGAATTTTCAACTCCTATTAAGCTTAAAACTACGTGTCAAGAAGAGCCTGTACAAAGCAGTAGTAGCTCGTCGTTCTCGAGTAGCTCAGACGATCAAGAATACTCAAGTGACGAGGCTGAAGTGACGTTTGATGCCACGACAATCGGGAATATGAGAGTTGTACGCGAATCCTTGTCGCAAAGTCCTGCTCTATCCAGTGCGAGCAGCGCTTCGGGCATGGCACCTGTGGGTCTCGAGTATCACTTTTCCGTCTCGTCTACTGTCTCGTCCGTTGCCGTGGCCCCCGACGGCACGTTCCTGGTGGTAGGTTTCTACAATGGCATGGTTTATCTCTACCCCTTAACTAAGGATTCCCTTCTCTTTCGTCGTGGTGTCTTACTGGACCAAATTATGCCTCGGGGAATGTATACCCAGATCATGGTGACGGTCATCATTCCACAAGACGGCAAGTTTATCTTTGCCGGAGTCTACCGCGGATCGACCGACATTCGTGCGTTTGAAGTCGATAGCATCACCTTCCCGTCACCTTCTGATCCCCTTCAGTCAACCTCGGAACGTGACGACGACGATGTGGCCAATTCTATTGGGATACCGACTGCCAAAGTCATTGCCCACACGTACTCGGATGCTAAGTTGAAAGGGTTTGCAGCAGCTAAAAGTGTGTACCTTCAAGGCGGTACGAAGACTGAGTACCGACTACTCTGTGGTCTTGGTATTAAGAATGTACACATGTGGCGGTTCTACCAATGTCAAATGGTACCAAATGAGTGGACGTGGGAATGCATCTTTGATAAGCAAACAAATGGCATTTCACTCGAGCTGATTATGTTCCACCCGACTATCGCCAACCAATTTCTTTCGAAATCTGAGCATCAAAACTTGCGGATCTGGCACTTAGATGAAGACTACGAGGCTTCCACCAATTCAGTGATAGTCCGGAAAAAGTCACATACTGACATCAAGCAGACAGTTGATATTGTAGCAGTCTATGGAGACTATGCTTACGGAGGCAGCGATTCACTCGCGGTTGTAGATCTTTACGCTGCAACTCGCATGGAGCTCGACCTGCCGTTGTCGGCTAAAGAACAGCGTGCGCAGCGTGATGCGGCACTGATGTCGAGAAATGCCACGTCGTTGCGTGCTTGGAATCCGCGCGGAAACCGTCGACGAGGTGTTGAGGACATGAGCGCTCAACGCCATATGCGGACTGTTAGTAAGCTAGCAGGTCAAAATGCCGCCCCGTTTACTGTTGGCATGTGTACCGACGGTAGCGTCTTTTATCATTCACCCAAGCCCGAAATTGGTCTCGCGACGCCATTAGAATACATAGAAGGTTACGAACATTTTTTTGTGGACCCGTCGCTAGACTTCCAAGCGCAGTTCTCCGATCTTACACGAGTAAACACGAGTGGATTATTGTCAGTTTTGCCTCTTTCAACAACAGACAAGGAGAAATGGATGATTGTAGCTGCTAATCAAGATCAGCTGGTTGTCCGAAGTTTGAATGCCTTCTTGCATTGCAACCAACAAAACAAAGAATACTCGCAAGTTAAAAGCGATTTGAAGAATGTGGTCCGAGATCTGGGCGGTGCAACTAGTTCCGTCGAAAGTAGCGACTCGGACAAGAGCGCAATGAAGGACATGCCATTGCGCCACAAGAAAGTAGATATGTCGTCGGGTAAACGCGTTCGACTCGAAATACCGTGTTCAACTCAAGAACTCGAACGCAAGCGCAGTCGACACGAGAAAAATAGTCGCACGGCAAAGGTTAAAAAAGTTGGTGAAATGAGAAAGGTGGTGCCCGAGAAAGCAAAGAAGATATCTACGGCTGATGAAATCGTTGTAGGAGTGACGACGCCACTGCGTCGTAAGCTGTCGACAAGCACTGTGTCGTCACCAGTCGTGTCCATTTCGTCGTCTTCCAGCTCCTCAAACCCCGCGACACCTATCCATTCGCATCTGTCCCGATATGAAGCACACGTGGTGGCATCAAAGGAGCTACAGTGGACGCCACCGTCTACGATAAAGCCAGAAGGTGTCACGGATGCCGCAACACATTTGACTCAACTGAGCTCGCGCAGTGACCAGGTAAAGAGTGGTAAAAAGAGTACGCATAGAATCAAAGCTCAAGCTCTATTTGCCGACCGTGCTGATGGTGTTATGACGGAGAATCGCGACGAGGGTAGTCAGACCTTGGATTCACAAGGCGTCACTGTGATTGAGTCTGCAAAGGGAGTGAAGCAAGCAGAACCTGCGGAGGAAGACGAAGCTGGGCTGGATGAACAGCTGGAGAAGTTAGAACAGTACGAGCCCAAATTTTTACCTGTGCCGTTCGTTAGCGACAAAAGCTCGCTTTTGGCTGCTACAATGTACCAGTATGATACGCGTACAGCAAGCAGCACGGACGTTTTGATCGCCGAAGCAGACGACAGTGAAGTGACTGCTGCTGCGAACGAGCAAACAAACCTATTGATGCAGTTCGCACACCAGAACGAGCGGCTAAGAATGAATTTTCTTAATGACCGAGAGCGTATTTACAGGCATCCGGACTGCAGCTGTGCGCTGCACGCGAGAAAGACGTCGACTAGCGCCATGAATTGGCGTCGTGGTGTGGCGCACGACTATCTGAAGCGAAAGCAACTTCATAGACGACACAAGAAACAGCTTGCAATTAAACTGCAGCAGCTTCATGCCAACTATGCCGTACAGATCCAGGAGCTCTTTGCAGTGCAGCAAATGCAAGCAAATGCCCTACGAACGCGCCAACAGTTTCAGCACTTGCACTGGCAGCTGTGCCACGACATGCCGTCGTCTACCACTGCGTCGTCTCCCATTAAAATTGTGGCGGTGCCTGACCACCTTTCAGGAACTGTATTCCCGTACCCGAACCTATTCACCTAGGGCTGTCTGTAGCGTCATGCCAGTATACATATGATGCTTCAAAACATAGCACTCCTCACTGTGTCACTCCTTGTCCTGAAGTGAACATCGAATAATGTCGATACATTCGAATCGTGATAACATGCTATAAAATTGTAGGATGCATCAAGAAGATCCTTACGCTGAAATAGATCTACAAATTTGACTTGCACCAACATGCAGCTTAGACAGGCAGCTTGAGAAAGGCAGAGTTCAACGATCAGCAGATAAAGGTCCAAAGTTGGAGCTGGAGAGAAGATAACAAGGTCATTCGATCACGCAATTGACCATGCTCGAGATAGAGACAACGAAACAGAATCCTCAAGCTTAAAATGTCAGCAGAGGTCGGCTCGATGAAGAATGGCCGGCAATAATTGAAGCGGTGGAGCTGCTCAACAGGAGGGGAGGCTCCAAATTTAACATAAATGCAGGTTGATCTGATGATTAGATAGCCATCTCACGTCAAGGTCATTTGAAGGCAGCAGCGGATGGTGCTCTGACAAAGGCGCTTGAGTTAAATGCAATGATTTACGAACATGTCGGCGTCAACAGGGTTAAGAAAATTATAGTGGATTAACGCAAGATGCTATCATCGCCTTGCGCGGATGGTGATGGGTAGAGTCACTGAACAACTGAGCCGTTAAAGGTCTGACACACTTGTCGATGAAATTTCTTAATTTATTGCTAGACAAGATAGTGCACTTCGGAAAAGGTTGGGGTGACGCCCTCCTTCCAAGCGCGGGGGCTAAATGCTCGCGCGCTTCGGGCAGGTGCTCTCGGGCATCTGCAGGTCTCTAACGAGTCTCATCCTCGACGCGACGGTCTCCAGCCCCGGGCGCCACCTGGGCTCTTACCAAGTCAGAGCTAAACAAAATAATGGAAGACCCTCACGACCTTGGTGCTGGCTGCACTGCCCGCTGAACGAGACCCGACGTATGCGGACACCACTCTATGCCGTGGACTAGCCAGACTGAGTCTAGCACGTGCATAACTTGGCAACGCGATAACGTAATACAATACAATACATTACAAGATAGTGCCCCCAGATATATGGAGATGGATTTAGGGACGAGGGTTAGGTTAAATGAAATAAAACTAAGACCGACACTTGGGTAAAATATTGTAAAAGCTTGAACTCTTGTCAGTGATAAGACAACGAATGACCGCGAAATGCGGTGTATAGGCCGAATTAGTGAAGGAGAATGCTGACGTGCTGGACCTTATAATTCGCTTTAAAAGGTGAAGCTTCAAAGATTTGATAAAGCGAGCACTGCTGGAAAGAGGGCAATTGGTGCCGTGGTAAATTACTGGCCGAACAGAAAGAAATTGTACATCAAGGCTTTGTCAAGAAGATTGTGAAAGCTCTGACTCATGTATTCGTCCAACACAAAAAAGGGAATGAAGATCTCGTCACTAGCCCTGCATTGTAAATAATACCTTTTGCGTTTGTTTGATATTAAACTCGTGCTTTTATTGCTTCCATTAAAAAATCTAGATTCCAGTGGCTAATTGTGGCCATTCTGGCATAATCGGGTAGAGCACGACGACATGGGAATTGTCTTGACAATCGACGGAGCTTAGTCTTGTTGCCAAAGCCATTCCAGAAACGATCATCTCGTGTATAAATTGCATCGGCATGCCTGTATTGCATCCTTAGTGGTTGGCAAAAAGCGTAAATATTATATCCGGCAGATAGTAATCCCCATTATTGTTGTGTAGAGACCAACAACAGCGTAAGTGCGTATCCAAAGAACGTGATGGTGCAGTAGAGGAATCCAGACAGCATGATCGTGTACAGGACCCAGAGAAGCATTCGGTGTTGACGACTAGGGTGGCATTTCTTACGCGCTACTTGGACATTCTTGAAAGGAGCGATGGCAACCGTCACGTCGTCATAAACCGATAGAGGAACAATTTGGGTCATCACAATAAGTGAAAAATTGAAGTGAAGTGCGGAAAATAAAATGCCGATTCGAAATCCGGAAAACGAGTCTTTGACAATTCATACTCTGCATATACCATTGGATTTTAGAGTGTTCCTGTCCTATTTATGTATTGCCAAAACAAATAAATGACGGACAAAGGTCCCGCTATCCCACCTCTTGAGTCGTCTCATTGGTTGTGTTGGCAGGAGTAGCATGACGCACACGGAAAGCTGTCAAAGTGGGCGTAAGACAGCCGACGACCGTGTCCACGAGCAAAGGTCAAATCGAATATCACTTTGTTACCTCCAAAGCATCTTGATGTCGCAGCCAAGTCAGTGAGCAGTGACGCCAGGTAAAGCAGTAGGCGCGCCTGTGCGAAGCTTGAGTCGAATAGTTCGCAAAAAGTATTAATTTTCGCACGTTTTGGCCGCCTGGATGTTGGCGCTTTGAGTCCCGGCGCTGAGCTGACTAATCTCGAAGGCGACTTGGGTGAAGCATTCAGCCGGCATTTTACTGCGGACACTTGATTTTACTTGACTTAGGCGTCTTTCACTTTGCGCTTTGTTCTCGTACCTGGTGATTAAAGTGTAAGGACAGTCTCGCACGTGCGTTTGGCTCAACGCCCGATATATGTTCGTACAACAAAGTCCCTTCTAAAATATATATTGTTGTATTTTGATATTATAAAATGCAAACGCTTTTCCTTTTCCCCCAACTCTTTTATCTCTTCAAGTGACTCACGTACTTAAATGTGAGATAAATGGCGAGCTGGACAACAATCCACACGACGATTAAAGCGCCCATAAAGTTGTACTTGTCCCCCGGACGGAAATCATACGTGTTGGCAATATAATCTTCAACCGTCATTTGCTTGGTCGAATTGTTTGCAGTCACAGCAATAATTTGTTGACTTGTCCCGAATTGAATGCCCGCCAAGGCAGACAGCGAGTAGTAAGAAGGCATGATATACTGAATCCACTTGTACCCAATTTTCATTGCTGTGCGCGGCAATAAAAAGCCCGAAAAGAGATTAAACAAGCACGAGAGAGCCCCCACGGCCACGTTCGCTACCTTTTCATTCGGCATCAACGCAGACATCCACTGGCCTACGTACGTGCACGCCGAAGTGTAGAGATAAAAGACAAACATAAAGAGAAAGAAATCTCCGGCATTATCGCTCCATCCCACGAGCCAATACTCAATCGTCACGAAGAGAATAATCACGACAATCAAGTACGGCACTTCGGCAAACCACAGCGAGAGACTGTACGGCAGTGGTCCGTAATAGTTCGACATGCGTTCACGGTAAAACACAGCGCGTTCGGCACACGTGACCTCGAGGACGGTCATGAGATTAATGACGCCAATAAAATCCATACTATTGTAAATGAGTCCAATGTGCGAATTAATCCGCTTGACGCTTTCAACCGAGAGTTGATAGAACGTGGTCCCGAAAATCACGGCAAAGACGGGGAACAAAAACATCCGCATAAAGTTATACTGCGGGTTACGATAATACGTCAGCTGTTGCTTCTTGGTCAATTCTTTTAATTGGTTCCAAAAACTCGTCGCAATGGGCTTGTAATTCAACGTCGAGTGGCACACAAACTCGTCCGAGACCTTGGCCAACTCGAGCGTCCGCTCCCGGTTAGTCTTGCACAAGGCGCTGTTTTTATACTCGACCGAATAGTCCTTCACGTCCCGCCCAATCCCCGCGCCAATCACTTCGAGCATATACGTCGCGGGGTTATACTGCGGTCGAATCTCCATGGTCCCGGGAATCATTGCAAAGTACTCGAGCATTTTCACCGAATCGGTGCCCAATTCCCCAAAGTACGCCGTGTACCCCCCCCGTTGGAGCAACAAGAGCCCATCAAACAATTCAAAAATCGAAATGCTCGGTTGGTGAATCGTACACAACACGGTCCGCCCCGTCCGCGCAATGGACTGGACGCCGCGCATGACAATCAGCGCCGATCGGGCATCCAGGCCACTCGTGGGTTCGTCCAGAAACAAAATGCTCGGGTTCGACACGACTTCGACCCCAATCGTCACGCGCTTCTTTTGCTCGACCGAGAGGCTCCCGACCATGGCGTCCGCGATCGGCGTCAATTCCAACAATTCGAGCGTTTCGTGCACCAAGTTCCTCCGCTCTTCGTTGGTGAACGTGGGCGGAAGGCGTAAGTTCGCCGAAAACACGAGCGCCTCGTAGATCGACGCTGCTTCCGAGTGAATGTCCATCTGCTCACAGTACGCCGTGATGCGACTAAAGTTGGCCGGGTTCTTGAGCTCGCCATTGACAATAATGTCCCCAACGATCCGCCCGCCCGTCTTGCGGCCGGCAATGACGTCCATCAACGTCGTCTTGCCGGCGCCCGTGGCACCCATGAGCGCGACCATCCGTCCCGGTTCAAAGTGGGCCGTAATGCCCCGCAACAGCTGCTTCTCTTCGCCCGACGGCAACGTCACGAAGTATTCCAAGTCCTTGATGCACAGATTCGACGGCGTGAACGGCAAGCCACTGCTCTTGACAACCCCCGCCTTGGGGACCGTCGGGGTCCCGACTTCCACGTACACTTCGTCACTCGACGTCGTGTCCGTCATGGTCTTGACACTCACGCCCTTGTACTTTTCATACCGAATGTAGTGGAGCGCCAACCCATTCAGGGTCGTAAAGAGAAAGTAGTAGGCGACTAACACACCAACGCCAATCCAAATATACTCCGTGCCTTGTTTAATGGAAAAACTCTCGAGAAACTTCTTGCTCTGGGCCGCAGTGTACCGATCGCTCGAAAACTCAGACAGCATGTTGCTCCGTAGCGCCCACGAAATGGGCGAGAACCAATACATCCAGATCCAGTAATCCGGGATCAAGTCCGCGAGGATAATGTTGCCCGAGAACAAGAGGAAGAAACTGACCGAGATCGACGCGAGGGCTTGGCCCACCGTGATGCTGGGCGACAAGGCACTCAACATGGTCATGTACGCACTAATGGCGTGCTGAAAGCAGAGCAGGACCAAGTAAAAGACAATGTACTTTTCAAACGACCGCGTCAAGCCACTCATAAAGTAAAAGAACGTGCCGAGGACGAAGGACACGGCCACGTTGACGGGAATCTGGACGACGCTCTCGGCAATCGCGTACGACGTCGAGCGAAAGAAATTCCGGGGCCGCTGCTTGTAAAAGACTTTGCGCAGTTGAAACGAAATCGTGATTTGCTGCCACGCTTGGCGCTGGAACAGCGCAATGCTAAAGAAAATCATGCGCAAGTAGTACGTCGACCTCACGTTAAAGTAAATCATGCCCATCACAAGGCCAATAATGAGCGCTTCCAGTAGCTTGCCCCATAGCAGCGGCGGATCGCGTAACCAGACCAACTTTTGACGATTCAAGAGCAGCAACGTGCTAGGGAGAAACGCCAAGCCAAACTCCGAGTGTTGCTTCGACCGTGCGAGGTTCGCGACACTCTTGGCTTTGGCAAAATCCTCGGCGTTTTCAAACTGGTGCTCGTTAAAGCCACGGCTGATCGCTTCGTGCGTCTTTTGTAATTTCCGACTGGCAAAAGAGATGGTTGAGGTCTTCGGCCGTCACGGGGAGGCTTCGCACATCGGCGGTGCCGTTGGCATAGCGTGCGCCGCGTCCAGACGTGACTTCAATGAGGTAATCGGCCGGGTCGACGCGGGGGGGACACGAGAAGCCAAGCTTTTCAAAGTAGTCGAGAATCTCCGTCCGTGGGCCGTGGTAGACCATGTGCCCTTCGTGGATCATCAAGATATCGTCAAACATCTCGACGACTTCGGGCGTCGGCTGCAGTAACGCGACAATGACCGAGCCCCCCAACGTCTTGCACCACGTCCGCATGGACTTGACAATGTCAAACGTCGCTGCACTGTCGAGGCCCGTCGAGATTTCGTCACACAAAAAGAGGCTCTGGCCCCCCACGAGCACTTCGCCCACGGTCACGCGTTTGCGCTCGCCCCCACTGACGCCCCGCAAGAGCGCGTCGCCCACGACCGTGTCGGCACAGTTTTCAAGGCCGAGAATCTCGATAAACAGCTCGGTCCGCAGCGCGGCAATGTCCCGCATCTCTTCCGGTTGATCTTCCGGCCGTCCGTTCACGCACATGTCGGCAAACTTGAACGTTTCTCGCACCGTCAGCGTCGGAATGTGGTTGTCCGTCTGATCAACGAGGCCCGTCAACTTGATCAAGTCAATCTCACTCCCTTTCAAGCCCGAGTAGAGGACCTCGCCCCCAATGACCGTCTGGTGATTGTCTTGCAACTTGCCCGCCATGGCTTTCAAAAACGTCGATTTCCCGGCCCCTGGGTTCGCCAAGATCAACGTCATGGACCCGGGCTTGATAATCCCCGTCATGGGGTGCAGCGCGTGTTTCGTGACCGTGGGCGTCTTTTGCCACGGCGTCACGATCGACGCGAGAAGCGACCCGACCGTGTTGTGCCCCGCGACGCTCGCTGGCACTTGCACGGAGAAGGCCAAGTCTTGAAAACGCACTTCGGGCGTCGGGAGCTGGAGGTTGATTTTCCGCGACAAGTGATTGAATTTCTTGTAAAACTTTTCGAGCCCACCCTGGAGCAACGCTTCCAAGTTGTCTGTGCGCAAGGTACTATAGTGACTCGCCATGGTCTCGCCCCCTCGGTTCGAGTACGGATCTTGCAAGCTACGAAAGTTCAAGGACCGGTAGACCGGCGGCACTTGCTCCGGGGCCCCGGACGCCTCGGGTTGGAGCAATCGGCGCTTGTCCTCTGACGACATGCCCGACGATCGATACGAAAGGAGCAGAGAAAGTTAATGAGTGACGGGTTCAACGCGATTCTTTTGAGCGAGTCGTTTCAAATCGTCCCATTGATGCGAATCGCCCATCGTCGCACGTGACGTGCGGGTTTTTGAAAGGGCCGTTGGGTGAACCGCACAGCCAGGCCGGAAGGACAAGGGGCCGGAAATAACTACAACAGTCGCACGAGTGGACTCTCTACTCGCTCTATAAACCTCGAGGCAGGTTGTCTAAGCTCTCGGACGGGGCAAAGGGATGCGTTTGGTATTTATAGTCGCTCGGTTTTTCGTGAAAAACGGGCGTTTGATCCCAAGAGCATGGCTTCCTCGTTGGCTGCTGGAGCAGATGCGGTTGATATGGACGGGAAGGACGGCCCAGGCGTCCGATCTATATTAGTGGCGCGTTTGAGGTGCCAAGACGGTTATGGAGACTAGGGTGTGAAGGTCATGAAGAGGACTGGATTTTCGTACGGCATATCGGGATTTGCATGTCATGTTGAGCTTCAATTGCATTTTCATGCGGATTTGAAGGAGTGGGAAGGTGAGAACCAGATGTGTTAACCCGCACCCATTTGGGTGGGTGAGAATTAAGTTGGTTGGATACCTTACTGACCGGAAAAGATCCACGGTGTATTGAGGTGTACCGACTCGGGTCTCGCAATAGGTTGATTAGCTACCACTAGGTTTTAGCACGTCGTTAAGTTACAATGTGAACAGCGAGAGAAGGTAGGTACTTTCCGATGCAGGTTAAGCTCTTGCGCTGAGATGCGCGTAGGTCCGTTTGTGAAGCTCTAGACAATGGAGTCTGAAAGGATAGCTTTGAAAGCGCATGCACACGAATGTGCAGAAGTTGTTGATTTATGTAGAATTAGCGTAAAGATAAGGTTGACTCTCCCGACGCTCCCAAACTAAGGACACTGCCACTTGTATGTGAAGGTCGTTGTGAAGCAGCCTCACCCACATTAACGCCTGTGGACTCCCGTTGCACATAACTGTGAAAGTGAGCACCCTATAGTCTTCACTCACAGAAGAAGAAGTGGGTGTTGTTTAGAATGAAACATCCTGGAAGCTTAACCGATCTAAAAATTTTTTTGTCAACTACGCCGTAGTTAATACAGGTCTGAAGAGTATTCAAGAATGTTCTTGGGTCAATACAAGCCACCGTTATATGAGCTTCTGACGACGTCGAGTTAATCCTGAAGTGAGATTGGATGCGATGCGCTCAGCCACCGTGAGGTTGCGCCATTCCACTGGGTTTTAGAATCAAATCTTTTACATATTTATCCTCGTAGCGCGAAGCAGATTCATACACTGTGGATCGAACCGGTCAGGTAATCACCATAAAAAGGCTTTTTTCTTCTCCGGCGTGCCTCCTCTCAACTCTCACGGAACGGCAACTCGCATTAGCGCCTGGAAGTGGGCGTGTCGCATAGCCCAACACAAATTGCGTCGGTGATCTTAGTATCGTTTCTTACCAACGCTTATTCTCATTTTCGACGCTAGAGAAATCGTCGTTGAGGTGATTCTGATTGGCATTTTGCCCTCGAAAATAATTGTCCCAACGGGAGAGGCCATTTTAGTCAAGAGACAAGTTTATCGTTTCTAACATATACTTCGGTGGATGAAGAAGTTTGAACAAAGTGTCGCTATTTTAAACTCTCTTTCTTACTAGGCAGTGTTTGCCCGAAGCGCACACTTCGTACGGAGCTCTGGCGGCTCTTTGGAAGGCAAACAGCTTTGTATTCGCCCTTCGAGACACAGGCGCCATCTTTGAAGCTGGCGCAACTTGGAGCGCAAAACTTGTCTTCAGTACAAATGCACATTTGGGTGAATCACACGCCTTTTCTGTAGCTGTTTGATCATCGTAAAACGACCTAGCCGACTAACATCAAATTTCGCTGTCGATCAGGTCATCGTTCAAACCGGGCCAATGTTTCGTGTTAGAGTCATAGAAGCTGGATGACATTTATCCTTCCAATTTAACGTAATAATGGTTTGATGAGAATAAAATCACAGAGCTGAGCTTTCATCTTGAATTCAGTGCCTAGCAATGAATTTAGACATAAATTACTTAAAGACCATCAGTTTTCGTCGCTCAAAGGTAGAATAGGCCAATCTATTTGATAAAGTATTTATGGTTTTAAAGCATTCCGCATTTCTGAAGAGACTTGCTTCGCAAACGAACTTTGCAAGAGCTTGAATAAAACAGGAAAGTATTCTGTAAGTATATTGTCCGATCACTGTATGACATGACGCTGAACGGTACCCATTTTTTCCGTCGGCCAGAAGCATCATTGCTCTAGTGGCGAAGAAAGAAACTTGGCTAAAAAATACTATACCGGCGCGATCTTATGGCAGCTTGCGTACAGGGCTTATTCGGTCGTGTAGCTCTTTAGTCTTCCATGACGTTTTAGACCTTGCCACTTTACAATGATTTCGCGGCGCGCCGCTTTTTTGCAATCCAGTCCATGCGAGAATGAGGCTCATTCTAGTGGTCAAGGAACACTGGACGAGGTGAGTCACGCTCTAGCCTGACAGCTTATCAAATACCTGCAACAGCTTCTGCGCAACTCAGGAATTGCGCTTTAGATTGTGCTTATGGTCGACGTTGACGCTCAAGTTGCACTATATAGCTCTAGATTGGAGGCATACTCGAGCGTACAAGCTTTGTTAGACAAGCTACTAATGCCATTTACGGTCTAATTTGTTGGCATGCGTCGCGAAGCAAAAAAAAATAAGCTGAATCAGGAAACTTTTTTTTGCAGTGAGCTACAGGTATGGCAGGCTAAGCAATGCGCGAAACTATATCAGTACTTCGCCCTCATCCGTATGGTCAAACTTTGATTAAGTAGAAAAAGCTTTCCCGGTCCAACGATATGCTTGTCATAGAAACACCTGTTTCTTTTAAAAAACCAACGACACTCTTGTGTGCATTAATCCTTCAGTATCAAAAGGTGTGAATCTCGTTGATACGCGGAACGCGTTGCTGGAAGTCAGCTCAATCAATGATAGCTTGTCGATACATACTGCGCAATGGTGTTTTTTTAGTACAAGGTCGACCCTCTTTGACCATTTACTTGTGTTTGACTTCAGGAAAAGTACTCTCATCCACCCGACCAATCGCTTATCGTTTGCAAAACGCAGCGGATACCTGTAGGTCCCTACTTGACGCAGTTATTTTTGATAGATAAATATGTGGGTCTCTATCCGGCAAAATTATATTTTCAAGAGTTAAAGTCATCGCTATTTGTTACCTGTCATATTGGCTGGAGTCGTGTTACGTACTTATGCGGCACACGAGCAACAGTTTGCTGCTAGCATTTGATAAGACAAATACAAAGTTCAAGCTTATGGTATTTCAGCGATTCTTGGGAGCCGGAAAGATACTGAGATTTCTGCCTTTTTAAAATCATAGACCACATACTTCGTCAACAATTTGTACGTGCGAGACCACTAATAAATACTGGTAACAAAGAATAAGATTTTCTCTCGGCCAAAATAACCGGTGATGTGTCTTTGCAGGAAACCTTTCTTCAAGTTGCCAACATTGAAATTATAGACCCAGGATGAATCTGCCTAGTCCAACCTTTTGTGAAGGAAACCGTCTGCCTCTCATCGCTATGCAGTTGCGATTGATAGGTTAGCTGCTCAACTTTGGCATTTTTTCCTGCGATGACAAGTCGCGTTAGTAAATACATCCCTGACGAAGTTGTTTGTCTTAAAATTATTCGATCTGCTTTATTTGAACCAACTCATCGCCAAGTCCGTGCAATTTACGCTGTCAAACGCATCAGCTTGCATGGTATTATTGTGAGCACTATACCTTTGAAAAAAGACATTGTTCAAATTGTGGTACATGTCAGGCGCATTCATCGTCATCTTTGTGAGGGTAAGGTCGGAAAAGATAATAAAATCATTAACCTACACAGAGGTAAATAAAAGTCTCCTCAAATGTACCTTTTAGTTTAAATACGACCAGTATCCACCTTTTGATGTCTTACACGTGTCATTTGGGTGTTTGTTGCGCCAATGTGACAGTCCATATGTTATACGTAACAAGTATGACTATGCTCTGAAGTCCGTACAACCTTGCACACGACAGACCAACAGTTTATGCTAAAAAAATTCTAAGCTTAAAAGAGTGTTTTTTAGTTACTACAGCTATCAATGTAGAATTTGTGAATGATCACAACTTTGACCGCTCTTACGCGCTGCGCTAATTTTGTAATTGACTCACCTTTGGCAAAGCATAAAGTTCTTGTCCATTTATATTGGAAAGCGTCGGGCATCAATCACTGTACATTAAATCGGTTATAAAAGGTAGATTGCTGATTAATTATCACCAAAAGACACGTCTAACAATCTCACAATTCTTGCAATAAGGTACCTCCGTGCCTTCCTCCCGTGTAGCAGGACTTTTTTGGTGCGCGATTCCACATCATTTTGTGCGTACAGATCCATTGTTTGAGGTCCTAGAAGAGATAGTCTCCGATGTAGATATAGGAGCTATTGAAGATATCACGAAAGTGAACGCAACGACATCTTTGATGCCCTTATAAATGAGTGACACTAAGGAAACATTCGCAAGGTCGTTTCCATGTTCTCACAATGAAAAAACAAAGTACCACTAGTTTGTCTTTTGAATGCTGTCAGCTTTCTCAAGACTTAGCGCCTATCGAATTTAAGATCCATAAACTATTTATGGAATGTTTTTTTGCTTTCGGGCGAAAATTTGCTTCTTCCGGGATAGGCATCATATGTGTGCCATTACTTGACATGGCCAAAACATCGGATAGTGCTGTACTCGGCAACGCTTAATCAGCCTACAAGCACCGAGGTTTAAAATCAATAAAGCGAGACCCTGCTCATCCACGGCATTGTGGAAAGGCTAATCTGTCTATGGCTGTTGTCCTTTAACAGAGCATTTAAATCGCTCCCATCATCTCGCTGGCTGTTTTGGAAAAGGTTAGTGCGAGGCGAGCCTACTCGCAGGATGTCCAAGACACAGTCTTTTGAGCTTGTTCGGGGAGTGGCGCTCGAATAATTGCAACTATCGATAGGCTTGGCATATAAATGTAGATGCCTACACCTGCCTTGCTTGCATATTAGAAAGCGTGAGCGTTGGTGAAGATCAAAGTTTCTTCTCCCACGAAAAGAACTCGAACGTCACGTGCATCTGACCATCTGCGATCAAGAGCATCCTATGGGCCGTTTTACCGTCAGGACCACCAGAGCGTTTGCTGCCTGAGCCCACTATGCTCGTGGAGTTGAAGGTCCTGACATGTTTCAGCTGCTTGAGACTTAAACCCAGCTAACTCCTCGGACCAATAGAAGCCAGCAGGTCTTTCAAGCAGTGTAAACACGCTGCAGGAATGGCGTTTTCTCCGTCTTCAATTGTTTTGCGAGGGTCACGTGGACATTGGGGGGGGGCACAGCACTATTCATTGTAAGCAGGGAATACAATAACAACCGTTTGCCATTTTCGATCTTCAAGGATCGGCGTGTACAATTAACTGCAAAACAAATTCAGTGCATAGTCGTACTCACGATTCTTTGCCGTCACTTACCGGAACAATTTCGCAAGCGAACCAGTACTTGCATCGTCTGATGATTCGTGTTGAATTGGAGCCTTTAGCTTCTTGAATTAAACAAAATACTTATTGTCATTGCATTGTAAAAGCGATCGTAAGTTTTTTGCTTGGTCTGATTATCGGTAAAAAAAGCAACTCATAATTGATTTTGAATAGGTCATGTATGTTAAAGATGATTTAAAAAATGTTCAATAACGATTAGCGATGAAAAACGTTGGAAAATCGAAGTTGTTTCAAACTTGCACTGGACCTTGCCATATAGTACCCATAGTCGTATTCACTGTTGGAACAACTTTGCGCCAACATGGTAATAGAGCGTGAGAGCGTAGTTGCAATTGAAATAACCAGATACGATAAAGCCCTATCTTCACTTGGAAGACGACGACCAATATCAATAGCAACAAATCGGTTAAGCGATTTTCATTGATGCTAAGATAACAAACCAGCCAACGTAACATCATCACGGCCAACACCAACTCCCGAGTTTGACATCTCTTGCACGAACAATTCATATCCAAAACAAACCGAATTGTTCCAAACAGGGACGTTTCCTACGGGAACTTGTAGAATTTTCAATGCAGCGAATGGACTTGTCGTAGCAGGTACAGTCGAGAATGGGCTACGAAACGGATTAATTATGTCCGATCCAGCAGCACCTGCGGTTGTAATGGTAATAACAAGTTACAGGATCAAACGCTTTGGATTAGCAATGTCATTACTAACTATCCAAGTGAACGAAGCGCCCGGCGAAACTGTTTATTCGTAATTTGTTCGAAGGCTTTCTTTTGAGCCGATGCATGATCGGCGCTTGGGTTGGGCGAGTAGGTAGGAACGAGAAGTCGCGAGATCGATTGCGAAGGAGTGATACCAGTTCCGGCAGTGAGAGCACCATTAATGTGGGCTGTGATCGTAAGACTTAAAGCGGATGTAGGGAGCGCGAGACCACCAGCCAAGGTGGTTGTTGTTGTACCACTGCTTATATTTTAAAGCACTGGGCAGGTGTTGCCAAAATTCATTTATTGCTCAAACTAGCAATTGTAGCAGGCGCAACAACACCTGCAGTACCAAATGTAACTAAAGTAGCAGATGGACTGTTGTAATTGAGGTAAATGAAGGCGCGCGTGTGCTTCTGCATTGAATACTTTTTGAATCAGCCAAAACTGCCCCACAATTTAAAGCAAGCCAGATAATGCGTGACGTAAAATGACGAGCCAGCAGTAATGGCGTCAGTAGGAGCCACACACACTTGGGGTTTCGATCTAGCTTGACGATATGCGCTAGCTCCCATCACATCGAATGCAAGCTTTGAACTTTGCTCATCAAGAGCTGTAAAAATCGATCGCTCGGCGGCTCCTCGATTCGATTAGGTGTTAGCCAAGCCAAACTCACCTAAGCTATTAGTAACTGTCATAAACGACGAAGTGGCCAAGTTTTTGAGTGACTGTTGCCGCTCCGCTATACTCTTTGATTCGTTAAAGTGGAATACTCATCCAAGACAAAGCTGTTCGTTGGACCATATTTCACATACGTGTTGAAGTCCGTTTCAGTGATAGTCTTGAACATTGTATTAAAATATTCATGAACTTGGTTCATTTGTACGGTAGCTCCATCAATAACAACCTATACACTGCCAATGTACTGCCACGCACCGGCCATAGGAATCAATTAATCCGCAAAATAGGCAACAGTCGAAGTAACAAAGTCGCCATCACCATTAAGGATTTGCAGTTTGATAGCGAATCGATGACGGCTTCTTCCCAATTGACAATTGCGGCTTGCGAAGAGATCGTTAAGAGATCAAAGTAAATTTGTCCGGCCTAGTGACCGGTGTTAGACGTTGAATTCTGAATATATGTCTATATATTATCACGGAAGAGAGTCTCAGCGGGAGCTGGTTCGATGGAATGCTCAAAAGCAGAAACATCAGATGCAGACGAAACAGTTTTATGTGATTATATTGATGACATGATTATACTGATCTAAAAAATAAAGCACCACGAGCAAAAAAAGAAATATTAAATTGTTTAGAACGACGGATGATTGACTTAGAAACTCGCTAAATGCCTTGACGTCAAAGCAGACCAAATTTATTTCAAACAGAATTTGGACAGAAGCAAAGACTACTGCATAAAAAAAATAAACGTGTGCAATCCCGTGATCGGCGGTCAACACTGGATGACAGTATCAAAAAGAGATAAGCGTACTTCAATCCTCTCGGCTTACCTAAGCCACGTGTGATACCAAAGGATTATTCCCACCACGAAAAAAAAAATCCTTTCTGTGTCTTCGATTTAGACACTGTGGGCAGTATAGTTATCTTTGGCTCTACTATCTGCAACACAATCAACTAGATAAGCTCTTCAAACTCATCATAGATCAGTATCATAATGTTTGATCAATTAATTCAAAATAGACATGGATCTCAAAAAATGTTGGCTGTTGAGATACTGAGGTATAATTCTCATTATCTTCCGTTGTAAAAGACGCAGAGCCACGCAAATGATGCCCGATATATCGACTCACAAGAATCTCAGCCGATTCAGATCGGCAATAATTACTACTCTCTACCAACTCCCAAGCCAAGGACAGAGATAGATGAGTCAAAAATTACCTTGGACGACTATGATCGCATCATGTCGTCCAAGGTAATTCTTTACTTCTCAGGCCAAAGCCTGTATAGTTGAAATAGCATCGCTTGCGCAGTTGCGCGCTAAGTATCAATAAGGACTATCATTTTATTGTGCTGCCTTCCGGCGAAGCGCAACCTGAAGTCACATTAGCGGATTATCGTTCGAGTGTATCTGTGTTCACCACTGAGTCACCTATATGATGAGTCATAGCATATTTCATTTCGATGTCTATTCAGTCTTTATGTCATTGTAAAAGGAGGTTTGTTCACCTTAGTCCCCTGAGTCTTCACTTTTCATCAATGCTCAATATTTTATACTTAAAAGAAGGTATAGTATGATAGAGACATACATGGTATAGTAGTAACTAAGAAGAAGTGGGGAGGAAGTTGCAAAATGCCGTAACTCGATGAATCCTGCTGACTTTTATATTGCTGTCATTAAGTGGAAGGTGGTGACTCGTGGTGAGTAATTCACTCATTAATGCCTATAGTATCCCTTGACAGCTTGGAAAAGGTTGGGATGACGCCCTCCTTCCAAGCGCGGGGGCTAAATGCTCGCGCGCTTCTGCAGGTCTCTAACGAGTCTCACCCTCGACGCGACAGTCTCCAGCACCAGGCCAAACCCCTTCCACGCCCTTAATCGCGCCAACCGCATCCGGATTGGCTCGTTTAATGTGAATTCTCTAGGTTCAAAGCGCAAGAAGCACGGAACACTCCCCAGAGATCTCCGGCGCTACCGCGTCGGTATCCTTGGCCTCCGAGAAACCAAGATCTACGATAGAGGTGAGCACCGCATTGATGAATTCCTTCTTCTAAACCTGAAAAAAAAAAAACGAAGTCAAGACCAAAGTCACCGAAATCCGCCGCCACTGCAACCCGTCAGGCGCCACTCGACACGCCCGAGCCCGAGAAGAAACCTGGCGCCACACTAAGAAGCTCAAAACACTCCTCGGCGATATTGGACATCTATCCCGACGCAAGTCCTTGGCCACCCTCGCGCTCCACCGCCTCTGGTCCGTCTGGCTCCGCCCCACGCTCATCTCACCCAAGACCCGCATTCGACTGTACAACACCTACGTTCTACCAATGCTGCTGTACAACTGCGCCACCTGGGCTCTTACCAAGTCAGAGCTCCACGGCCTCGAGAGTTTCCATCGCCGCCAGCTTCGCTACGCTCTTGGCTACCCTCGACACATTTCGAATGCAAGACTCTTCGACCTCTGTGATGAGCGGCCGCTGAGACTACGACTGATACAAGCTCGCTGGCGCCTGTTTGGCCATGTACTTCGCCGCAATTCCGACATTCCAGCTAACCTCCAGATGCGTTCCTACTTCTTCTCCACCGCAGCAAAATGGAGCGGACGTCCTCGCACCACGCTCCCCTCAACACTCGACCACGACCTTGTTTCCTGTGGTTCCGGCTTTCGACTCCGGACAGCATAAGACCTCGAAGTGCTTCGTACCCTTGCACAAGACCGAAAGAAATGGAAGACCCTCACGACCTCGGTGCTGGCTGCACTGCCCGCCGAACGAGACTCGACGTATGCGGACACCACGCTATGCCGTGGACTAGCCAGACTGAGCCTAGCACGTGCATCACTTGGCAACGTGATAACGTAAGACATTACATTACATTATCCCTTGACCATTTTTGTAAATACCGGGTTCTATTTTTTTATTGGTATAACTGGTTCTGCTTCTAAGGTGACTTTAATGCGTTTGATCATTTAACAAGAGCACTATATCACAAGTTTAGTGATCCCTCTGATCATCAAAGGGACAATGGCATCATCGATTTGACGATTTGGATTACCGATTGCAGTCTCAAACTTCGAAACATGAGCGACGTGGAGCTGAAGTGTGCGATATATGGCGAAGCAACTGTGTTTACCGTCAAGATCGCACGTGATGCAAAAGTGAGCGCGCTGCAGGAGGCTATCGCTGGCATCTTGAGCACACAACAGCACTCTGTTTCGCCAAGCATCGTGACACTATATTTGGCGCACTAGAACGGCGCGTGGCTAAAACACGACAAAAAAGTGGAGAGTTTCTTACGTGGCAAAATCGACAAGCAGTACAAGAAAATGTGCCTATCGTGGAAGCTTACGAAGAACGAGTTGTTTGGATCGGAATTCGAGCTTGGATAAGAGAGAATTCACGTCTTGGTAGAAGTTTCGCCGCAACAACACGCAAGAACGACGAAGAAAATGGCAGGAGAATGTGGTGAAAGCGGGATAGTTCAACAGTTTCCAAGTAAGAAACAAAGAAGCTGTGAGAAGAAGACAAATTCCGGCGCCAAAGACTCGCATTGTGACGCGACCTGGGATGAATCGGTGCAGCAAATGGAAGTTGGTGACATCACTGATCCTGGCATTGCGATCGGCTGGGCAGACGATGCGACATTGCATGCTTGCCTGGGCATTACTGGTGTTCCTATTCCGCAGGGAGCAAATGCTGCTGCGTCCGGCGTTGCGTTGCGAGCCTGGTTTTCGGGCCTGGTCGTTGCGGTCAAGTCCAATTTTTCCGTGATGTTGGCAGGAGGAACTCCATCGTCGGAGTTCTTCGACCATATGTCGATTGCCGAATATGGAGTCCTTGTGAATGCACTACACACGGTTCCGATCATGCTGGTGTGGGGACCTGCTTTGCATGCTGCTGGTGTCAGTGCTGGGAGATTGTACATGGTGACGGATGCTGGAAGAGGCAGGAACCATGCAATGCATCAGGTTTATGTGCCGTTCCTGTGATGGTAATGATATTGACACGAAGTAAGTGGTTGATTCCGACGATTTAGGCCTTTCGACCTTGACTACTTTCTCGAGGTTGGCTTTTAAAAAAAATATAAGTGCTAGCGCTTTTAATTCTGTGTTTATTTTAAGCAAAGCCTTCCTATGGATCGACGCTTTTGCTATGCATCTCTCCTACCGTAATAGCCAACGGCAAGGCATGATCCATGTAGTTGTACACGGGCCTGTAGCGAGCATCGTCTTTTGTCTTGCACTTCAGTCATACAGACAAGCAGTCATTTTTACTATTAAGTAAACTATCAGATTACCTCAAAGCATAGACAGCAAGTCCCCAGAATGATTTGAACACATCTCCGACATCGCCACCACGGCGGTGACGACGATGCGCATCATTTGTGAAAACGGTAGGTTGAGGAACAAAGCACCTAGTCAATTGCTTTCATGTCTACATGTGCATCCCACACCTCTCATCCGGTCCTGACAGGACACACTTTGAATCGTTCATTAAACGTGACGAGAATGGCTGCTATCAATCATATCGGTGTTACAAGAGGACTGCAACAAGATACTATGTCATGTTGTACGCGGAAGACTTTATATATGTAAGAAACAGGATACATATGCTGCACCGTTACTTACTCGTCTGCCGTGTTACCGCTGATCAAAACAAAGATAGCCGCAGTGTCCAGTCCGAACGGCGAGTAGAGTGCGGTACTGCAGGCGCTTTTCTGTCAGGAATCCCCAGCGTAGCTGGAATTGTAGTATCATTTTGTGGTAGCATGAATTTCAATTAGAATGTTTCTCTTGCAGAAAACTAATGCATGTCACCGGCCAATTGTGTGGTAAGCGCTATAACCTCTTCGGCTTCATGAAGGAGAAACTGATTGATAGGCAAAATTGCAAATGAACGACCTTGTGCATCCCACATATTTCTAAGGACAATGAAATTCGTACTCATCTGCATCTGTGTCAGTTGAGCCCATTTCTCGTGCTAGTCGCATCTTCATTCTTCCGAGGTCGAGTGCGATGAGTTCTTGACAGGGTTGAAGGCGACAGGCGATCTAGAAGCTGCTTTTCCTCGCTCGTCTAGATGGTGCCTGAGTTTGATAAAAGGCTTTCGTAAAGTCATAAGGATACGTTCAAAAGGTCAAGGCACAGGTAAAGCATCTCATTCTGAGGTGTTGAGTTATACGACAAAAAATTAAAGACACTATTACGGTTTCAAAAGTTTGACTGGCACTCAGAGCTAGTGACCGACCGCTCGACTACCGACGACGTGGTAAATAACTGGACAGACGAGATCTAATCAAATTGTTAAAAGCGCAAGATGTCGAGGTTTTAGCTTGCCATGGATCTTTGATAGCTCAGCGCGCACTCAACACGTGACCTAATAAATGAGATTGTTCTTTGAAGATTATTCGCATTGAAAACTAGCAATAGTTTCTTAGACACCTTTTACTTAAACTTCTTCTTGTCCCCAGACGTCCGGTACAGAGCAACGCATGCCATTCAACTGAGTCTGTACCGTGACCAGCTCGCCCACTTTCCCTTCAAACACCGCCTTGTCAAACTGGGGTACCATCTCGCCACATCCAAACATGCCTAGGGATCCTCCTTTCTTACTCGAAGGACAAGTGCTGTGCTTTCCAGCCAATTCCGCTAATTTCGCCTCCTTGTCTTCAACAGCGTCGATCTCTTTAAACAAATGGTCGGTCTCAGTCTCGGACTTGACCAGAATATGGATACCATGAGCACGGGACTCGCTTCTGCTTCCTCGAACACCATTAGCAATGATAACGATAAGAATCATGGGTCAGGATATGGCACGATCTTTATGAGTGCTTGCTTAATACCGCGATACAGATTCGGCTCCTCAGTCCCGTTCAGACGGCGAGAGATCAGCACAAGATGCCAGCCAAACTGGGTATTCACCTCGTGAACGACGCCCACCTCGCCCTCAAAAGCTACTCGGTCGAACGCAAGAACCATTTTTCAGCCGCCAGATGTGCCTGGGTCGCCACCTTTGCGGCTAGAAGGACAGGTGCTGTGCTCCTTGGCGAGCTGCGCGAACTTAGCAAAAAGGTTTAGGGATGCTCGTCTAACTCATCAGCCTTGGCCTCTGAGTCCACGAGGATATGACTATCTTAGGCCTGAGTGGCACTAGAAATGGCATCGTCTTGCGCAATGGAGATGACGCAGCACCCGCCAAAATTGTCACAATCTTATGCGCCATAATGTCTTGTCAATGTGTATTTCTTCTACAACATGTGTAAAATGCCAATCAAAACATGGCATTTTACAAAAGACAGCGATAATGTACCCTCTAAGGGTGTCTAGGTGTACTACGTTGTACTATATAGTTCATCGTGCTGTCTTTGAGGGTGTCTAGGGGTACTCTTGCTGCTCTTATATAACTTCTATAATCTAATATATCATAAAACTATAGAAGGAGAAGCGGACGATGGGACATAAAGGATACACTTGTCCGCTCGCGGGGAATTCGAATTGTTGGCTACATGTGAAGCCTTGTAAGCCATAAAACCCCGTAATTGAATGTTTTCATTAGCGTCTCCGGCATTCGGTGCTAGCAAATCTATCAGCTTTGTGATATCTTTAAATTATTCTCATCCTTGCTTTGGGGAAATATCAGCTCCTCGATATTTCAGACTTCTTTTTGTGTACTCTTGGTTAGGTTTCTCATCAAAGGAGACATGGGTGAGGACATGACTCATTCAGTCCGGTCACATAGAATTGGATCTGTTCCTTATCCGCGCCTCAGAGTCAGCGATGGTGTGCTCTATATGTTCAAATATGCGGACGATAGCGGACGAGAAAGGTTTTGTAGTCGCTCTAATCTAACACGCATGCTTTTCAAATTCAAGACAAAAAATGGCGGAAAAATCGTGTTGCAAGTACTTTGAAAAAAGGCACTAATTGATTCAATATGGCCTTAGAGTCGCTTAAGTTCTACTTCTTCCTTCTAGGAATATACCTCATCATACTACATCAGCCAAACACGTTTTGGAGGGCAGAAAAAGTGGCTCGTTGAGCTCCTGTGCCGGCCATCCAAAACACGATCGCAAACTGTCCAATCGGGTTTCCTCCAAGTCGATTGTCTTCAAGTTGAATATACCAGCGCCGGTGGTGCCACTGTTCATATGCAATATCAATGGCCTCGAATTGAGTTAGTTGATGGAATGCCAATGCAACTCCCGAATTACGGGGAACTTGACTGTTGGGGCGGACATTCCGAGCTCCGTTTATAAGCCATGCACGAACGGCTTCAGCTGATGCATCAGCATCGGCACCTTGCGCCACAGGTGAAGACTTGAGAGCCAATGCTTGATGCAGTGCATTCTGGTCGATAATCTGAACAAAAACATTAGAATCTTCTTCTTTCAAATGTTCGACGACGTAGTTGGCCAACTCAATCATGGCAGGGGTCAGAAGATCCGAAACGGAGACATCACATTTTATGTTGCTTGATAGTTCGGTCGCGTTTCCTTCATCCAGCTTCGCAATCTGCTGCTGTCGCCCATTGGCTTTTGCTTCATTACCTTTCTTCGGCATTTTGCTGTAGAAAGTAACAGAGAAATGAAAACATGAGAAACCGAAATGAGGTTTTAGACCTGAACCACTTTATACAATCGACCAATACTCACAAAAATAATCAAGCAATAAAACTCGAATGTGAGTCTCCATCTTCTGCGGGGTGACAGTCGACTACAGTAACTTCAGATAGAAGGGTCAGCATGAGTAAACGAGGCACCACTTTTTGCAACTTCTTTCCTCCTGGTTATAGTCACTACTGTACCATGTATGTCTCCATCATACTATACTTTTTTATTGATATATATATATTTGAATATCTATAAAAGGTGAAGACTCAGGTGACTCAGGTAAATAGAGATCCTTTTGCAATGACAAGCGAAGAATATATAGTATATATTCATAGTCATATAAAATGTGCAATTTCATTAAGAGCAACGGGGAGCGGTGTAAGCTTGTTCGCAAGAAAGAACGATGCGGAAAGCATTCGATTATTATCGATCAGGAAATTATTGCAGATTGGAGTTATATAGTTAAAAAATGCCTCCACATGTCAATCAATATCCTTGTCGTCGCTGAGGTTGTTGATACACCAGTGCTATCGGTGATCAAGCCCGTCGAGGCCTCGAATGGCAAGGTAAGCAGAGTTTCAGAATTGGATGAGTCGGTTGTCACACCAGCAGTCACGAAGAGCGCAGTATATGGGGAGGAATATACTTCAGATCAATAAAAAATCAATTTGCACGACAAATATGATACCGACGGTGACAATTAACTTATTTAAGCGACGACAAAGATAGCTTCGCCTTTATGTGGCTCTGAGCCAGATTGAGCAGTGGAGTGAGTGAATGGAAGTCGTGATGACTCATGAATGTATAATAAGATGACTTTTAAAGTGAGAATGACGGCATTGTCTGGGTAGAACAGTATGGTGAATACTAGGAAGCATTTGAAAAGGATGCTACTCCATCACCGATAGAGATCGGTAATTCGACCAAGCCAAAAGCCAAGACTACGACTGCTAAATTCACCAAGGAAACCACCAGTGGAATTGAAATCAAGGAGATCATCTTGAAGAAGATTGGAAATGACATGATGCTCTTGGACAAGAATCTAATTCGCAAGTGCATCAAGGTTGATCTTTATGATTTATCATCGCTTTACAATGTCACTATTGATGCATCAAAACTCGGCTGCTGATCCGACAAACCTTTGTGCGAACGCATAATAACGGTTTGTCAATTTGATCAAAGCTTCGTTTTTGGAAGGAAGAAGTGGATGCATTTGTGTTCAGTCCAATTGGAGAAGTCTTTCAAGCCTACAAATTGGTCATTTCCTTACAAATATATTCCGGAGTTCAAGACAGTAGTTGCCCACCTCATGGCGAGTGTCATTATCGACGCTGTGACACACTTAATGGATCACAAATCTGCTGATGTTCGTTCATATGGTCCATTTGATGCTCATAAGAACGTCCCTCGTGTATTCAGTCTTTTTAGTGGGGTTCCTCATAGGTATGGTCCTGAGTAGCAATCAATCAAGAGCGAGTTGATGTTTGGCTTGATCATAGCGAATATGTGCTATCTGATAAAATTGATGTTGTGTTTCAGGTCTTTGTGAAGTAATCTACTCATTTAAATCAAAAGCCGCATGTGAAGATGAAGATGGTTCCACTTTTGAAAGGAACGCAGGTGCGTGTGAAGAATTCTACATTAATTTGGCCATAAGAGTAATCTCGTAGATCCGTCAATGGAGCGTATCACTGCTCGGTGCAACAGTATTCGACGGAGTAAGCTATCAATTGTACTGGACAAAGTTCTTGACTCAAATAATCGCTCTATGAACAGTCAAATGAAGGATACGTCACCGACGACCGCACGCAAATTGATCACAAGGGTCTCGGAACTATTGAAGTCAATGACTATGCAAAATTCTTTATCCTGACAAAAATCACTTTTGGTCAATCACTGAAGCAACGAGACACATATTATATGTGTCTCGTTGTCAGTGGAAGCCGGGTCGGTGATATAAAATATTTTGATCACTATGTCGATACTCTAGCTAATTTCGATGCAGGTCGTGACATACTTCAATACCTCGCGTGATTTAATTTGACAAGATTCGAGTCCCTCTCACGAATTATAAGAAATAACTCCGGACAAAAAAAACCAACAACGTGGTGAAGTGGCTCCTCTTTAAGCATGAGAGACTGAGCGATGAAGAAGATGACGAAATCAAAAGGCATCGACGTCTGAGTGGTATAGTAAATACAGCAGATGGCCTGAAACGAGTAGAGAATTCCTAACTATGTCATCCAATGTATTGAGTGGCTTTTTGAAGAATGAGGGGATGGACACCGAGTCGAAAAGTAGAAGGGATAGTGGCAAGAGTTTGAAGTTCCGATATCGAACCATTTTGCGACAAATCTTGGAAGTATAGCTAGCGCAGTGCATCGTATAAAGAAATGAGAGCGGAGAAATCGGTATTTTGTGATTACAAATGAAAGTATTTTTAATCATACGCCAAGACAGCTAAAAGATTAAGCTGAGCCGAAATTACTTAGTTTCTGCCCATCATATATGCCTTTAAGATTTAAGTGATATGCTCCGCCTCTATATTGGCAATGACCACCGCATTCACACGCAGCCTTCTCGACAAGCCTTTCCTTCTTCACCTCGTTGAATTGCTTGTATTTTTCAGTAAGTGTTTCCTTATTGACTTCCAAATGTCTACTTTTTCTCTATTTTCTACTTTTCACGTGGAGGTACACACAAGTTGTTTCGGATTTGTTGATCCATGACGTTTTGTAAGCATGTAGCTGATGACTGTCGGCAAACTAATACTGCTTAAATAATATGATTTTAATCTCGCACGGACCGCACTTTCGGAAGTATAGATAGATTGCAGTTTCGCTCGTTCCTTTCCCTTCGTACCGATATTCACTCATACGATGTGTGAGTAGATTAAACGCGCTACCCACATAGCAAATATCGCTTTGACTACAAGCGATCTTTATGACCTGGACCGATCATGAATATTGTTATACTTATATAATTCAAACATCAAGATATATATAACTAAAGATACCCGATCGAAACGATTCCCCTTTAAAAGGATGACGAGTCATGGGAGGAAACATGAGGCCTACACCGCTAACCAGTTTCACTAGACCACGCAGAGAGCCGGCTTCACGCCCGAACTCAGTAGCAAATACCGTCGAGGATACTCAATGTAATTGGCTTCTAGTTATTACAAAGGAAGAAACTGATTTCTTTCGCAGCAGTTTTGATTCCATTCCACAAGCTTCCTCAAAAACGAAAACCACTCAGTCCTGATTGATTTTTACGTGAACTTCTTCGTAAGACATATGTAATGTCAATACTTTGCCTGATTTGTAAGCCTTCACCAGCTTCTTAGAGCATTCGGAGGTAAATAATATGTGTGGCCTTTATTTAATTAAAAATGACACAATCAAACGGGTTTGCAATGTAGGACTTCTACAGCCCTCGATTGACTCAAATCGACGGTTGTACATCTATTTTGTAAACCGGATTACTTATATACAAAGCGAGAGAAAAAAAGTCGAATCTAAAACACTCAGTCTAGATGCGATTAAAACATTATTACTCGTGATTCAAGAATGGGAAGCGAGTCTGATGATTTGTCGGACACTACGGTATTTCTATACAATAGACAACTGATCAAGCTTTGCAAGGCCCGCGTTGCGAAACGACAACGACATCCAGATGCATTCACTTATAATATTTATAGTCCAACGATATACGACGACGCTTTTTTTCAAAAAGTTCAAGTAATAAAACTCGAGCATCATTGCGCTTCTGATAAGCATTAATACAAGCGGAGAGTCTCATGCTGACACTGAACGACGTGTGCAAAATGGCCAAAAGCCGATCTCGTGATGCTTTTAGATATTAAGATCGCGAAAGAAACTGAGTAAGTAAAACAATGCTGAAAAGCTGTAAAACGAAGTGACGCCAGAGAAAGAGAAGAAGTACGTCAGCTATGAGGATATAATGTCCGTCCCCGCTAAAGCAGCAAAGGTGCTTACCGA
Organism: Plasmopara viticola; assembly: GCA_001695595.3. Classification (NCBI taxonomy): domain Eukaryota; phylum Oomycota; class Peronosporomycetes; order Peronosporales; family Peronosporaceae; genus Plasmopara; species Plasmopara viticola. The sequence continues at coordinate 54,998 of MBPM02000134.1, read as the reverse complement.
AACGTATGATAAGATATCTCTAACTCAATCTGAGTTTAAAGCGCTGGCTAAAGCAAAAGCAACTGATAACTTGAGGCTTGTGTTCGATTACATCAAATTATGGTTGAATGTGCATAATCCACTTCGTTTGGTATGGCCGAGCGTTCTTCTCAGTCCAGAAGAAGGTGCAAACTATCTTTGAGGGGTCACATTACAACTTAACGATTTTATAAATGTTCGGCTTATGGGACCGCAGACAAATCAGTTGGATAGCACGACGATGAACTTAATTTATTCATATCTCCGCTTTTTGACTATTTCTCTTGAAGATTTGTCGAGTATCTGATACAAATGGGCTGGTCATTGCATCGAGAACGACATTAACATCAAACAACAAAACGTAAGCGTTGCTGAATTTATATTCGACCGATAATCCGGGTTCATTTGTAGGAGGTAGTTCAGCTACAAACGCTGATTTTTTCACTATCAATTGAAGCGATGAATTATATGTCGGTTTCACGTCCCAGGCGTAAAGTCAATGTTGTAAACACACAATTCTACAAGAGTGGGTATCATACATACACCCTTGCAACCTCAGCGAATGCTTTTTTATTGATCCTGCTGGGTTGACGCCTACACTTTCAAGTGGCTTTCTTTACCTTGTTTCAGACACTGTTGATAAGATGGCGTTTAACAACAAAGCGGCATACTTCAGTTCGTTCGGAACTGCTCTTCTCGCGCTAAATTCTAGTAGTATCTATATTGAAGCATCTAATGCGCTTAATGATGGATCTGCTAACTACGTTATGCCGATCTTCATCGAATTGTCAGATGCATCGCATATTGAATTCGGATTACAAATGAACAATGCAACGATTGCAACCTCCTTAAATAGTGAACTACTGCTGGCAACGATTCGATTTCGATAAACACAAGTACGCGTAGGATTGCAGTAACCTCTGCTGGTAGAGTCGGTATCGGAACCGGATCGCCATCGGCTTTTTTGCAGCTTTCTGGATCAAACGCATACACGGTTGGTGTTGGCGAAGCACCAAATTGTTATCAATACAATGTACATTGAAACAATTGGAGCAATCAAGACTAGTCCCAGTCAGTGTTACGGCTTCTGCGATATTCTCGTCTTTCATTTTCTGTGTGCAATCCATATGCACAATTTTTAATGGCAACACAACGAGAATATAACACCTATTTCCATCACGTTGGACCATCGGAATCAGTCCGTTACAACTAGAAGGGAGAGACCAAAGCAAATCTTGGACTGATTTGCACAGGATGCAATGAAAGTGTGTGGAGAAACGGTCAGCGATATGCCAAATGAACGTATGAAAAAAGTAGGCGATAATGATCTGAAAGGAAATCAACATACTCTTGATTACTCCCAAGTTGGTGCGCTAAATGCTGCTGTCAGCAAACTTCTAATAAAAAGTTAACGAATTAAAGTAAAAATTGAGCAACGTTCGCTTAAGATAACTATTCCATTGAGTCAGCCTTTTATTTCAGCTTTGTACTGATTCATAGCATCTCGACTCATTCAATGCTTTCTTGGCGCTCTAAGAGCATTGTCTTTTCGATATAGTCTTTGCCCTTGCGTTATCGACAGCTTTGCCAAATCTATGTCGAATACTGTCGTATAAGTTTGCTGCAAATTGACTTTTGTTTCTATTGGTCTCGTCAGTATATACTCTTTTATGCCAGGAAGACTTAGCGCCGCCTGTCTCCTTTTCGCTCACTTTCTTCGTCATCACTGCTCTCTTCCCCATCCGTTTCTTTAAATTGTTGTCGAGTAGGCGAGGGTGCCGCCCCAGCTCGCTTGGAAACTTTTTTTTATCATACTCGTACTCACGATTTGCCATCACTGACCGGAACAATTTTGCAAGCGAATCAGTGCTTGCATCGTCTGATGATTTGTATTGAATTAGAGCCTTTAGATGCTTGCCTCAAACAAAATACTCATCGTCATTGCATTGTAATAGCGATCGTAAGCTTTTTGCTTGGTCTGATTAACTGTAAAAAAGCAACTTGAATAGGCCATGTATGTTTAAGATGGTTAAAAAAATGTATATTTATGATTACGTTCTTAGCGATGGAAAAAGATTGGGAAAACGAAGGTGTTTAAATTAAATTTGCACTGGAATTTGCGATACAGTACCCATCGTCGAATCCACTGTTGCAACAACTTTGCGCCAACTTGGTAATAGAGTGTGAGAGCGTAGTTGCAGTTAAGGTTGCCAGATACGATAATGCTCTATCTTCACGTGAAAGACGACGACCAATATCAACAGCAACGAATCGGTAGAGTGATTTCCATTGACGCTAAGATAACGAACCAGCCGACGTACCATCATCACGGCCACCACCAACGCCCGAGTTTGACATCTCTTGCACGAACAGATCATATCCAGAACTAACCGGTATGTTTCAAGTAGGTGCGGTTCCTACAGTAACTTGTAGATTTTTCAAATGCAGCAAATGGACTTGTCGTAGCAGGTAAAGTCGGGAATGGGCTACGAAACAAATATATTTAGTCCGATACAGTAGCACCTGCGGTTGTATTGGTGATAACAAGTTGCATGATCAAACGCTTTTGATTAACAATGTCATTACTAAATATCCAAGTGGAGGAAGTGCCCGGCAAAACTGTAAATTTATTCGTAATTCGTTCGAAGTAGCGTAATACTTTCTTCTGATTTAATGCATGATCGCCTTGGGTTAGGCGAGCAGGTTGGAACGCGAAGACGTGAGAGCGATCGTGAAGGAGTGATTCCGATTCCGGCAGGGGAGTACCATTAACGTGGGCTGTAATCGTAAGAGTTGCAGCAGATGCAGGGAGCGCAAGACACCCAGCCAAGGTAATAGTTGTAGTACCACTGCTTAAGTTTGAAAGCACTGGGCAGATGGTTCCAAACTTCATTTATTGCTCAAACTAGCAATTGTAACAGGCGCAACATCCCCTGCAGTACCAATTGTAACTAAAGTAGCAGATTGACTGTTGTAATTGAGGTAAATAAAGGCGCGCGTGTTCTTCTGCATTGAACATTTCTTGGAGTTGTCAGAACTATCCCGCAATTTAATGCGAGCCAGATAATGCGCGACGTAAAATGACGAGCTAACGGCAATGGCGTCAGTAGGAGCCACATACACTTGGGGTTTCGAAACTGCTTAATTATTGCGCTACCTCCCATCACATCGAATGCAAGCTTTGAACTTTGCTAATCAAGAGCGTTAAAAAGCGATCATTCGGCGGCTCCTCGATTCAGTGAGGTGTTAGCTAAGCCAAACTCATTTACGCTATTACAAGCTGTCATAAACGACGAAGTGACCAATTTTTCGTGTGACTTTGCCGCTCCGCTAAACTCTTTGAATCGTTGGATTGGATCATTCATCCAAGACAAAGTTGCTGGTTGGACCATGTTTCACATACGTGTTATTGTCCGTTTTGATGATAGTCTTGAATCTTGTATTTCCATTTTCATGAAATTGGTTCGTTCCTACGGTGGTTTCATCAATAACAACCTGAACACTGTCAATGAACTGTCACGCACCGGCCTTAGGAATCAATTGATCCGCAGTACAGGCAGCAGTCAAAGCTACAAAGCTGCCACCACCATTAAGAGTTTGCAGTTTGATAAGCAACTCGTTGACGGCTTCTTTCCAACTGACAAATGCGGCTTGCGAAGGGATCTATGAGAGATCAAATTAAATTTGTCCGGCACACTGACCGGTGTTAGACGTTGAATCCTGAATATATGTCCATACATTATCGCGGAAGAGTGTCTCAGCGGGAGCTGGTTCGACGAATGCTCAAAAGCAGAAATATCAGATGCAGACGACACAGTTTTATGTGATTATGTTCATGACATTTATATAATACTGATTTTAAAAACAAAGCGCCGCGAGTAAGATTTTTTTTTGTTTAAAACGACGGATGATCAGCGCATGACACTCGCTAATTCTTTTGGCGTCAAAGTAGACCAAATTGATCTCAAAAAGAATTTGGACAAAAGCAAAGACTACTGTATGATCAACATGGACAATCCCATGCTCGGCCGACACTGGATGGCAGTATCAAACAGAGATAAAGCGTACTTTAATCCTCTCGAATTACTTAGGCCTCGTGTGATGGCAAAGGATTATTCGAACCGCGAAATTGGCATTCAAAATCCTCGATTTGGACACTGTGGGCAGTATTGTGTTCTTTGGCTCTACTATCTGCAACACGATCAACTAGAAAGATAAGTATAATAATTTTTGATCAATTACATCGATATAGACATGGATCTCAAAAACGTTGGCTGTTGGGAGACTGAGGTATAATTCCCATTATCTTCCGTTGTGATAGACGCAGAGCCACGCAATTGATGTCCGATATATAGACTCATAAGAACCTCAGCCGATTCAACTCGGCAATAATTAATACTCTTTACCAACTCCCAAGCCAAGGACAGAGGTAGATGAGTCAAGAATTACCTTGGACGACTATGATCGCATGGTAAAACAGGCGAAAGCCGTAATATGAAGTCACATTAGCGGATCATCGTTCGAGTGTATCTGTCGATGTCGATTTCGAGTGAATCACCATGAGACACAAAGTCACCGCTATGTTGACTCATCAGCGTATTTCATTCCGATGTTAATACACTCTTCAAGTCAGTGTAGAAGAATTTCTGTTTACTTGAGTCACCTGAGCCACCCGAGTCTTTACTTTTTATCAATGTTCAATATCATGTACTCATAAGAAGGTATAGTATGATAAAGACATACATGATATAGTAGTAACTAAAAGAAGTGGGAGGAAGTTGCAAAAAGTGGTAACTCGGTGACTCATGCTGACCCTATGTCTAGAGTTACTGTAATTAGCTGTCATTGAGTGGAAGGTGGTGACTCGTGGTGCGTAATTCACTCATTAAAGTCTATAGTATCCTTTGACCATTTTTTGAAATTACCGGGTTCTATCTTTTGCTAATGGTAGATACTGGTTTTGCCTCTAAGGTGACTTGATCATTAAAAAAGAGCAGTATATCATAAGTTTAGTGATCATTCTGATCATCAGAGGGTCAATGTCATTATCGATTTGACGTTTTTCGATTAGTCTTGTTTCCTTTTCGCAGTCTCGGACTTGGAAACATGAGCGACGTGGAGCTGAAGTGTACGATATATGGCGAAGCAACTGTGTTTTTTGTCAAGATCGCACGTGATGCAAAAGTGAGCGCGCTGCAGGAGGCTATCGCTGGCATCTTGAGCACACAACAGCACTCTGTTCCGCCAAGCATCGTGACACTTTATTTGGCGCACAAGAACGGCGCGTGGCTAAAACACGACAAAAAAGTGGAGAGTTTCTTACGAGGCGAAAACGGCAAGCAGTACAAGGAAACGCGCCCATCGTGGAAGCTTGCGAAGAACGAGGTGTTTGGACCAGAATTTGAGCTTGGAGAAGAGAGGATTCACGTCTTGGTAGAAGTTTTACCGCAACAACACACAAGAACGACGAGGAAAATGGCACTAGAATGTGGTGGAAGCGCGATAGTCGACCAGCCTTTATGTTACAAACAAAGGAGCTGTGACAAGAAGACAAATTCCGGCGTCAAAGACTTGGATTATGACGCGACCTGGAATGAAGCGGTGCAGCGAATGGAAGTTGGTGGCATCAATCATCCTGGCATTGCGATCGGCTGGGCAGACGATGCGACATTGCATGCTTGCCTGGGCATTACTGGTGCTCCTGTTGCACAGGGAGCAAATGCTGCTGCGTCTGGCGTTGCATTGCGAGCCTGGTTTTCGGGCCTGGTTGTTGCGGTGCATGCCAATTCTCCCGCGATGTTGGCAGGAGAAATTCCATCGTCGGACTTCTTCGACCATTTGTCGATTGCCGAATATGGAGTTCTTGTGAATGCACTGAACTCGATTCCGATCAATCTGGTGTGGGGACCTGCTTTAAATGCTGCTGGTCTCAGTGCTGGGAGATTCTTCATGGTGACGCATACCAGAAGAGGCAGGAACCATGCAATGCATCAGGTTTATGTGCCGTTCCTGTGATGGTAATGATTTTGACACGAAGTAGGTGGTTGATTCCGACGATTTAGGCCTTTCGACCTTGACTACTTTCTCGAGGTTAACTTTTAAAAAAAATATATGTGCTAGCGCTTTTAATTCTGTGTTTAATTTTGAGCAAAGCCGTCCTATGGATCGACGCTTTTGCTACGCCTCTCTCCTACCGTGAAAGCCAACGACAAGGCATGATCCATGTAGTTGTACACGGGCCTGTAGCGAGCATCGTCTTTTGTCTTGCACTTCAGTCATATAGACAAGCAGTCATTTTAATGCAATGTAATATAATGTAATGTATTACGTTATCGCGTTGCCAAGTGATGCACGTGCTAGGCTCAGTCTGGCTAGTCCACGGCATAGAGTGGTGTCCGCATACGTCGGGTCTCGTTCGGCGGGCAGTGCGTCCACCACCGAGGTCGTGAGGGTCTTCCAATTCTTTCGGTCTTGTGCAAGGGTACGTACCACTTCGAGGTCTTGTGCTGTCCGGAGTCGAAAGCCGGAGCCACGGGAAACAAGGTCGTGGTCGAGTGTTGAGGGGAGCGTGGTGCGGGGACGTCCGCGCCATTTTGCTGCGGTGGAGAAGAAGTAGGCACGCATCTGGAGGTTAGCTGGAATGTCGGGATTGCGGCGAAGTACATGGCCAAACAGGCGCCAGCGAGCTTGTGTCAGTCGTAGTCTCAGCGGCCGCTCATCACAGAGGTCGTAGAGTCTTGCATTCGAAATGTGTCGAGGGTAGCGGTAGCCAAGAGCGTAGCGAAGCTGGCGGCGATGGAAACTCTCGAGGCCGTGGAGCTCTGACTTGGTAAGAGCCCAGGTGGCGCAGTTGTACAGCAGAATTAGTAGAACGTAGGTGTTGTACAATCGAATGCGGGTCTTGGGTGAGATGAGCGTGGGGCGGAGCCAGACGGACCAGAGGCGGTGGAGCGCGAGGGTGGTCAGGAACTTGCGTCGGGATAGATCTTCAATATCGCCGAGGAGTGTTCCGAGCTTCTTAGTGTGGCGCCAGGTTTCTTCTCGGGCTCGGGCGTGTCGAGTGGCACCTGACGGGTTGCAGTGACGGCGGATTTTGGTGACTTCGGTCTTGGCTTGGTTTTTTTTTTTCGGAATTAAAAGGAAGTCATCAATGCGGTGCTCACCTCTATCGTAGATCTTGGTTTCTCGGAGGCCAAGGATATCGACGCGGTAGCGCCAGAGATCTTCGGGGAGTGTTTCGTGCTTCTTGCGCTTCGAACCTAAAGAATTCACATTAAAGGAGCCAATCCGGATGCGGTTGGCGCGGTTAAGGGCGTGGAAGGGGTTTGGCCTGGTGCTGGAGACCGTCGCGTCGAGGGTGAGACTCGTTAGAGACCTGCAGATGCCCGAGAGCACCTGCCCGAAGCGCGCGAGCATTTAGCCCCCGCGCTTGGAAAGAGGGCGTCACCCCAACCTTTTCCAAGATTCTGCTTGTAATGTCTATGTGATACCCAACGTTTCCTCAATTGCTAATGGAGTAAAAACGAAAAACTATAGTAGATTATTAACATCGGATTCACAAGTACAGGATGGTAGGACGCCAAAATAACTAGTGTTAGCATGCTATTCAAGCAAGCGCATTAGTCACACCAGTGCAGGCCTTACAAACTTTAAAGTTCGGCTCTGAAAACGTCAATCGGGGACTGATTTTACTTTCGGGATCTTTTTTAATTACGTGATGATACTGTCATTTAATGTAAGAAAAATTTACTGTTACTAAACTATCAGATTACCTTTACGGCCAGAATATATTCATTTCGAAAGCCATCGATAACAATCTGATAGTGCTCTTTCGACAGAATTAGACTAGAGACAATTTTGAGCAGCTTCCCGTTAAATGTGTTCTCATGAGCCAATTTTTGTACTTATATAGTACATCATACTTCTTACATTAAATTAAGCTCTTGTCATTAGTAAGAGCTCTTTTCATTAGTAAGAAAAGAGATGAGATAGTATATAAATCGTATTGAGATCGAAAAACATTCGCGTCAAAGCATAGACAGCAAGTTCCCAGAATGATTTGAACACATCTCCGACATCGACACCGCGGCGGTGTCGACGATGCGCATCATCTATGAAAAAGGCAGGTTAAGGAGCAAAGAATCTAGTCAATTGCTTTCATGTCTACATGTACATCCCATACCTCTCACCCGGTCCTAACAGGACACACTTTGAATCGTTCATAAAACGTGACGAGAATGGCTGGTACCAGTTATTACGGGGTTTGTACAGTGGGCAAGAGGACTGCAACAAGATACTGTGTCAAGCAGCTGAGAGTTGTACTAAGAACTCTTTATATATGTAAAAAGCACGATACGTATGCTGCACCGTTACTTACTCGTCTGCCGTGTTACCACTGATCAATACAAAGATAGCCGCAATTGGTTTCTTCTTTTTTGGATCTACCTATCCTTTTGTATGTGCACTAAATTTTACTCTCTAATCAGGATTGACATTGATGCTTTTAGATGTTCTCTAAGCTTTGGTATTTGCTACTTCAAGCGTGCAAAAACTAGATGCGCCAGCTGGCCATTGTGTCAGTGTTAATAGCCATATTGGCACAATTATTGTACACTGAATGCTCACTCTGTAAGGCTAGCTGACTCTTTATTCGTTATCTAGCTTTTTCTAGAAATAATTGAAATATATTTTTTCTCTCGTCTTCCATTTCCGTCAACAATGGAGTCGAAAAAGCCTCAGAAGACCGTCGACACGCCTTACTGCTACCCGATGGCTGCGGGACAGCCCGTCCATGTGGATGCGTACGGTCGTCCAGTGTTTCAAGCTGTGCCTGTTCTGCCTAATTCCAACCACGCGCGCGTCATGTCCAACAACTCTAACATTCGCCGTGACGTACAAGGGAACGCGCTCTGTAACAAATGTTCGGCACCGTACCCACTCCCTGCCGGCTGCACGAGCTGGCGATGTCGTAGCTGTGGACAGCTCAACAATGCGAGCGTATACGGCAATGAATGGTGCAGCATTTTGTAACAAAAAGGAGACCAGCAACCGTAAGCAGTACTTTCACTCGTGCGTTCGATGAAAGTTTACAGTGCGGGATAACGGAGCTTGACTTCTTCATCTAAGACGACCATCTCTATATTTAATATATCTAAAAAAATATAATAGCAGTCTGCCAACAGACTATCTCTTCAAATGGCTAACGTACTTGAGCGTGAGGTAAATAGCGAGCTGAAGCACAGCCCAAATAACGAGGAGTCCGGCCATAAAATCATACTTGCGCTCGGGATGAAAGTCGTACGATTTCTTGACGTAGGCCGCGACCGTCATATTTGTTGCCACGCCATTGGCCGTCACGGTGATCATGTCATGATTGTCCCCGAATTGAATGCCCGCCAAGGCACTGAGGGAGTAGTAGGAAGGCATGAGGTATTGAAACCATTTGTACCCTCTTTTCATGGCCGTTCGAGGCAAGAGAAAGCCTGAGAATAAATTAAATAAGCACGACATGGCTCCGACCGCCACGTTCGCAACCTTTTCGTTCGGCATCAACGCCGACATCCACTGCCCGACGTACGTGCATGCCGACGTATAGAGGTAAAAGATAAACAAGAAGAAGAAGAAATCTTCGGGCTTGTGACTCCAGCCCACTAAAAAATACTCGATCGTCACAAAGAGAACGATCACAAGAATCAAGTACGGCACTTCGGCAAACCACAGGGATAGACTGTACGGAAGCGGCCCGTAGTAATTCGACATGCGTTCACGGTAAAACACGGCGCGTTCCGCACACGTGACTTCCAAGACGGTCATGAGATTAATGACGCCAATAAAATCCATACTATTGTAAATGAGTCCAATATGCGAATTAATCTTCTTGACACTCCCTGCCGACAATTGATAGAACGTCGTTCCAAAAATCACGGCAAACAGAGGAAAGAGGAACATGCGCATGAAATTATATTGTGGGTTGCGCCAATACGTGAGTTGCTGCTTTTTCACGAGCTGTACCAACTGATTCCAAAATCCAGTAGCTATGGAATCGTAATTGAGTGTCGAGTGCCGCTTAAACGCCTCAGAGACTTCGCAGAGCTGCAACGTTCGTTCTCGATTCGATTTGCCAAGGGCACTTTCTCTATACTCGAACGAATAGTCTTTGACATCGCGGCCAATGCCGGCCCCAATGACTTCCATCATGTACGTCGCGGGATTATAATGAGGCTGAATCCCCAACGTCCCTGGAATCGACCCGAAATACTCCAACATCTTGACAGAATCGACGCCCAGATCCCCAAAATACGCCGTCGACCCGCCCTTTTGCAGCAGCAAGAGACCATCAAAGAGCTCAAAGATCGAGATACTGGGTTGATGGATCGTGCACAACACGGTGCGGCCGGTGCGAGCAATGGACTGGACGCCCCGCATGACAATCAACGCCGACCGGGCATCCAAGCCACTCGTGGGTTCGTCCAAGAACAAGATACTCGGATTCGACACCACCTCTACACCAATGGTCACGCGTTTTTTCTGTTCGACAGAGAGGCGACCGACCATTTCACTCGCAATGGACGTCAATTCGAGCAAGTCCAGCGTCTCGACCACAAGAGTGTTGCGTTCTTCGTTTGTAAACGAAGGCGGAAGTCGTAAATTCGCTGAAAACACGAGCGCCTCGTAGATCGAAGCCGCTTCCGAGTGGATGTCCATCTGTTCACAGTAGGCTGTGATCCGGCTAAAAGTCGCTGGATTCTTGAGCTCGCCATTGACGAGAATGTCACCCGCAATGCGTCCACCCGTTTTGCGTCCCGCAATCACGTCCATGAGGGTCGTTTTCCCAGCGCCCGAAGCCCCCATCAACGCGACCATGCGACCAGGTTCAAAGTGCGCGGTGATGCCTTGCAACAACTGTTTCTCCTCGCCCGACGAAAGCGTCACGTAATATTTCAAATCCTTGACACACAGATTCGACGGCGTGAATGGTAAGCCCGTGCCGGTCGAAGGCTCTGAAGCTTCAAGTGGAAGGACGTTTACATACGTGTCACCTTTGTTTAGCTGAAAAGGTCTCAAGCCCGTCTTTGGACTCACCCCCAAATACTTTTCATACCGCACAAAGTGCAGTGCCATGGCATTCAAGGTCGTAAACAAGACATAGTAGGCAAGGAGGATCCCGACGCCATACCAGATATATTCAGTACCCTGTGAAATGGAAAAGTTGTCCAGTGTCTTCTTTCTCTGTTCGAATGTATACCGATGACTTGAAAATTCCGACAACATGTTGCTTCGAAGGGCCCATGCCAGCGGATTGAACCAGTACATCCAGATCCAGTACCCTGGAATCAAATCGGCCAGAATAATGTTGCCCGAAAACAAGAGAAAGAAACTCACAGAGATCGATGCGAGGGCTTGCCCAACTGTGATGCTAGGGGACAAGGCACTGAGCAATGTCATGTAGGCACTAATGGCGTGCTGAAAACACGCGAGGACGAGATAAAAGACGAGATACTTGTCGGCCGAGCGTGTCAAGCCACTCATAAAGTAGAAAAACGTGCCGAGCACGAACGAGACGGTCAGATTGACGGGGATTTGCACGGCAGCTTCGGCAATCGCATAGGACGACGTGCGAAAGAAATTGCGTGGCCGTTGCTTGTAAAAGACTTTTCGAAGTTGAAACGAAATGGTGAGTTGTTGCCACGCCTGGCGTTGAAACAGGGCGATGCTAAAGAAAATCATTCGCAAATAATACGTCGAGCTCGCTTCGTAGTAGATCATCCCCAGCACGAGGCCAACAATAATCGCTTCGATGATTTTACCCCATAGCAAAGGAGGATCGCGTAACCAAATGAGCCTTTGCCGGTGGAGCAACAAGACGGTGCTTGGGATAAACGCCATGGCAAACTGAGATTGATCCTTGGACCGTGTGAGATTCACGACACTCTGCGCCTTTTTAAAGTCCTCTGCATTCTCAAATTGGTGTTCATTAAAGCCTGTCGCAATCGCCTCCCTCGTCTTTTTGAAAATACTCGAGTTGCAAAAGAGCGTGTGAAATTCTTGCGCGGTGGCTGGCAGATCGAGGACGTCCACGTTTCCGTTAGCATAGCGTCGACCCCGACCAGACGTCACCTCGATCAAGAAATCGGCAGGATCGACACGTGGAGGACACGTAAACCCCCGGTCTTTAAAGTACTCGAGGATCTCTCCCCGGGGTCCATGGTACGCCATGTACCCTTCGTGGATCATTAAAATATCATCGAACTGTTCAACAACTTCAGGGGTCGGTTGTAATAACGCAACGACCACGGAACCGCCTAACGTGTTGCACCACGTGCGTAAAGCTTTCATAATGTCAAACGTAGCCGCACTATCGAGGCCCGTCGAGATCTCATCGCATAAAAATAAACTCTGGCCACCCACGAGCACTTCCCCAATCGTGACGCGTTTACGCTCGCCTCCGCTCACGCCGCGCAACAGCGCGTTCCCCACAACGGTATCCGCACAGCTTTCAAGCCCTAAAATCTGCAGAAAGAGCTCGGTACGTAGCGCTGCAACGTCGCGCATTTCATCGTGTTGGTCGACTGGACGCCCATTCACGCACAGGTCGGCAAACTTGAACGTCTCCCGAACCGTTAACGTCGGAATGTGATTATCCGTCTGATCCACGAGACCCACTAGCTTTGTGAGATCAATCTCGTCTCCCCGCAACCCCGAATAGAGGATATCGCCGCCAACCGCTTGTTTCGATTGATCGTTGAGTTTGCCACCCAGAGCTTTCAAAAAGGTCGATTTCCCGGCTCCCGGGTTGGCGAGGATTAGCGTCATGGAACCTGGTTTAATGACCCCCGTCATTGCGTGCAGTGCGTATTTCGTCTCCATCTTTGGCCGTTTCCACGGCATGAAAAGCGTGGCTAGATTCGAACCAACTGTGTTGTGGCGACCTGCTGTCGCTGGCACTTGCACGGCAAAGGACAAATTTTGAAAACGCACTTCGGGCGTCGGCAGTTGCAAATTGATTTTGCGCGACAGGTGATTGTACTTTTTGTAAAAATGCTCAAGTCCGCCGTTTAACATGACCTCGAGACTTTTGGCGTCCAGCGTGCTGTATCGACTGACCAATGTGTCGTCGTGACACGATTGGTTGTACGGTTCTTGCATACTTCGGATTTTGAAAGATTGGTACACGTCATTGACTGGCAACTCATTCGACGGCAATTGAGTCGCGGTCTCGGGAAGCAAAAGACTCATGGGCAGAGCAACGTCCGACTGTCGTTACTATCAATTAGCTTTTTCGGTCGGATAATAGCTCTCCGCGAATACCCAAGTGAAGCATAATAGATTGCTGTCGTAAGGGCAACATTTCATGGTCGCATGTAACGAACGGCGTCACCCACCTCGCTCTCGACTAAATTAGGACCAGGTCCAGAAGGACTGCTATCTATTCATAGTGAACATATCCTAACTACGCGGCCGCAAATGCTAAATTCTAGCATTGGCAAAGGATTATTTCTGAAACCTCTTGCAATAGTCAATGAACCAAAACGTCCACTGTCCATGAATGATCTATCCAAGATATCACAGAGACCGGTCCTCACTTTTATAATTCCTGTCGTTTTCGTTAGATTGCCGGAGAAGCGTTCATTCTCAGCATTAGCAGCGCGCAAAGAGGATAATTAAATGTTAAGCTATGAGCTTACGATTTTAATGTACGGCACGTAGGTGGCCTCGCCTAACATATCGCTGCAATTTTAGGCAGCATTTTTAACGACGTGGTCTTGGAGTCATCAGCCAAGACCAAGACTATTGACGTTACACATTAACAATTTAGCCCTGTACAACGTGCTCGGTCAATGTCAGCACCTTGGTAAGCTGTGGCGTGTATCAAAGAGAACATCTGAAGGCAAGACAAAGGAGAATTTACGTTTCGCTCAAGGCCAGCGTACACGTACACATTGGTCAAAGCAGAAAAAAATGAAACAGCGCTGAAAAGTCCACTTTTTGTATTGATACAACATGGATAAAGTGCTTTCATGCAAACTGAGAGAAGTCAACAAAATACTTTTCGTATATGTTGAAAGCCGCTACTCACCACTCCCTTTTCGCTATTCACCACTTACCTCACTATTTCAAAGAACTCCTGTGCACTATTTGCGCACTGGATGGAAAGCACCATTAATAGTGCGCTTGATAATGATACAGATCGAACTTCAAGAATTAACAAATGCGAACTTTTTAACAATCCACTTCGGCGTAAAAAAATATTTGCCATTTGCCCCGTCATGTCGTGACCAAGAATTTAAATGTTTGACGACGTAGTTGGCCAACTTAATCATGGCAGGAATCAGAAGATTCGTAACGGATGCATCACATCTTATGTTGCTTGATAGTTCGGTCGCGTTTTTTTCATCCGGTCTCGCGATCTGCTGGTGTCGCTCATTGGCTTTTGCTTTATTGTCTTTCTTTGGCATTTTGTTGTACAAAGTGGTACTGTGAAAAGCAAACATGAGAAACCGATATCCACTCATACAATGTTTGAGTAGTTTAAACGCGCTTCCCACATAGCAAATGTTGCTTTGACTACGAGCGATTTTTATGAGCTGGACCGATCATGACTATTGTAATACTTATATATATTAAACAATAAGATCAAGAATAACCAAAGATCCCGATCGAAACGATTTCCTTTCAATACGATGACGAGTCATGGGAGGCGACATCAGGCCTACACCGCTAGTCAACCTCACTAGACCACGCAAAGAGCCGACTTCAGGTCCGACCGCAAACACCGTCAAAAAGACCCGAAGTAATTGGCTTTATTTATTGCAAAGGAAAAAACCAATTTCTTTCGCAGCAGTTTGGTTCCATTCCACAAGCTTCCCCAGAAACGAAAGCCACTAAGTTTTGATTGATTAGTACGTGAACATCTCCGTGAGACATATGTAATGTCAATACTTTGCCCGATTTGCAAGCCTTCACCAGCTTCTTAGAGTATTCGGGGGGTAAATAATGTGTGTGGCCTTCACTTAATTAAGAAGGACACAATCAAACGGGCTTGCTATGTAGAACTTTAACAGCCTGCGCGTGACTCAAATTGGCGGCATTTTTTGTACATTTAGATTGAAAACTGGATTACTTTATAGACAAAAATGTCGAAGAATATTAAATCTAAAACATAGATGCAATTAAACACATTATTACTCGTAATATTAGAATGAGAAGCGAGTATGATAATTTCTCGGACACTACGGTTTACCTATGCATTAGACAACTGATCAAGCTTTTAAAGGCCGGCGTTGCGAAACGACAATTACCTCCAGATGAATTCTCTTTTAAGATGTATTACTTAACGAATTTCAACGACGGTTCTTTTCAAAGAGTTCGAGGTCAAAGACTCCAGCATCATTACGCTTCTGATGAGCATTTATACAAGCGGAGAGTCTCGTACTGACACTGAATGACGTGTACAAAATGGCCAAAAGCCGACTTCGCGATGCTTTTAGATATTAGAATCTCGAAAGAAACTGAGTAAGTAGACCAAAGCTGAAAAGCTGTAAGACAAACTGACGCCAGAGAAAGAGATGAAGTACGTCAGCTATGAGGATTTAATGTCCGTCTCCGATAAAGCAGCAAAAGAGCTTATCGAAACGTGTGATAAGATATTTCTATCTCAATCTGAGTTTAAACCGCTGGCTAAAGCAAAAGCAACTGATAAGTTGAGGCTTGTGTTCGTTTACATCACATTATGGTTGAATGTGCATAATCCACTTCGTTTGGTATGGCCGAGCGTTCTTCTCAGTCCAGAAGAAGGTGCAAACTATCTCAAAGGGAACGCATTCCAGCTAAACGATTGTATAAATGTTCGGCTTATGGGACCGCAGACGAATCAGTTGGATAGCACGACGATGGACTTAATTTAGTCATATCTCCACTTTTTGACTATTTCTCTTATAAGGCAGCCTAGCAAGCTACATTGTGCAAATTCAATCGACAGCCACATGGTTATAATCATACAAAATTGAGCAATAGCTTTATGCGGCTCTATCGAAGCCTATAGTGGAGTACAATGGAGAGTCAATATCACTTAGTATGATCCGGCACATTGCTGTGTCTCATGTGAGCCAATAGCCAACCTATACTAAATTCAACAATCGCGAGAGGAATTATCTACATGCGAAACTATTCAATGGCACCATGGCCGCTAACACGGGCTACAATTAAATCGCAAATCGACCGAATGTCATCAAAGTATCATTTAAACACGACGAATCATACGACCAGGCGACCGAGCCTTCTGCAAACTTCGCTACAGCTCCGCTTAGTAGACCTAAAGACCGTCGGGAGCACATATTCCATGGTGCTTTTACACTAGTGGCAGCGACAATACACTTGAGATTGACATCTTCAAGATATATATTTTTGATGACATATAAATCAATCATGGAGCAAAAACAGAAGATACCATACCAAAAAGCTGGTCCATTCTATGTGGAATTTTGTGTAATACAAGCTTGCTTTAAAAGCGATAAGTCTCAAGTATATATACAAACAATGCTTGTATCCCATGCATTCGTTGATCTCTGGCGAATGATCGAAGACGATAAAAGCTATACCAAGGCTTTGGTTGACCATCTCGATGAGCCTGAGAACGACTTTAAGAAATACTGCCCAAATAAATGTAAAATTCTCAACGCGAGTTCGAAAGTTCGTATTATCAACTTTTGGATGGTTCGTTCATGTGTCAAAAGATGCTCGAAGGTGCGATAAACATTGGCGATGATTCTTCACTAATAAAACGGAAACGATGTCAATCCTTGACAAAGTATACGAAATAATGTTACTTCGCCATCATACTACCGCCAATTCAAGCGTCCTATGAAGCTTTCGATCTCTTAGATCTTTTAAATGTTAGTAGCTTCAACATATCAAGGTATTTTGGTGTGATCTTCTTTTGTTCCTTCGCAAGATGACTGACACTGATCTTTTGGAGCTGATTGGATAGTGTTCCAATATTCGTCATGCCGTAGTAGTTTCTGGATGGCGCTACATGTTTCGAATGATCTACCTTGCCCGATCGATTTTCATTGCCTGAAGCATTACGAGTAAGTAGATGGATACACGTCCTAGCGCAATTCCATACTGACTGAAGTCGATGGGCTAAGAGAATCAAATTCGGCACTGGTGAGTAGCCACTTGGTTGTTCAGATGTGGCAGAATCGGAAATCTCATTATACCTTCTATCCAAACGAAAAAAAAATGCATCGACGAAAGTGAAATAGTCGACAATTTGGCGGGCAATTACTGCTCGGCGCCAAAATTATAGCTTCACGATCATATGGCCAACTGCTTCAATAACAACTACTTATTTGGTTACGATCCCTGATGACACCTTTTCAGCTAGCGACATCAACAATTACCTTCGACATTGGTCTATACAGAACAATTTATATTTGATTAATAACACGACTGGGCAATTTTACTATTTCATCTCATGCTCTAAAAATCCTTCTAGCTATGCAATTCAATTCACAATGCAATCGGTCTAAAATATCTCGGGCTACGTTGCTGCTAGCGGCTTTCCGATCATGCCAGTCACCGCTTACACGCCTCGGCTATAATTTGATAATGCTGCGTCTGCAACTATTATCGGGTTCAGCCCAGCCCTTATCCCGCGGCTCAGACAACTAGCGCCTGTCCAATTTATAGTAATTTGACGCCTCAGATCGAGCATTTAGCTACTGTTGTCGTCACTTGTCAAAATCTTTAAAATGTGATCGCAAATAATACTCAAGTCTTGCACACATTTACAAGTACGAGTGAGTACGGGGACTTGATAAATACTTTACAGGCATAGGCGCTAGCCTATTGCCCGATGCAGGCTACTATTCGTACGAACGTTGTCATTTCTGGGTCAGAATACACCCTTGAGGATTATCGATAACAATATATGCCTTCGCTTTTATTTGAGACAACGAAAGCATCACGGGAAGAAAAGTAGCAGTGAAAAATCACTGAGCGGACTGCCATTGCTGATGCTTTAAAATGCTCAGATCGCCCTGCTCGTGTGTATCTGCCGCCACATCATGATCGTTTTTTTGATTTTCTTGCTCTAGCCTTTTCCTCATTTGCTTCTCGATGCTGTATTCCCTTTTTGGTGGTCTTTTTTTGTTGCGATCCCGCCGTTCCTTTTGTTCCTCGGCGATCTTCTGAATGTTCTGGTCGCGATATTGTTAGATTTTATTTCTGTGATTTTGGTAACATTGCTTTTTCAAACATTTTATCAATGATTATTCCGATTCACTCGAGTCGGTTTTGAGATCCACAGCTGCTCATAAGCCTCTAAGTGGGTGCAATCACAGACTTCATATATCTTAACCAGAACCATTTTTAATTGATCGATACCCTGTTGCTCCGAAAACGTATAGATTGCGACTTTGGACCTTTAATCGTCGAACTACTTCATTAAATCTCTTATGTGGTACTTCCAACGTTGATTCAATTCTTTCTTTAAAGTGCTTCCGACGTAGCACAGATTGCTTTAAGCGCAAAATAATCTTGAATATAGTTTCAATCATAATTGCCACTATAGTGTCTTTCTAAATGCGAATACATCCTCTCTTTAGATAGACTCACAAATTGCAGACCGGATCGATAACGTTCTTGTAGTTCTTTTAATTGATGATATCCATTAACATAGTGCTCATCTTTCAGAGGTTGCTCTTTTGTTGAGATCGATGAATGTTTCATTTGGAATGTCAGTTGGAAAGTCGTGACAAATGATACCCAGATCGTGGCGTGTTACATTCGCCCGAGCATCGCATACCGGCTATTTATTCTTCTTATTATTTCTTTTAACCCCGAAATAGCTTCGAAAAAGTAAATGATCGACCAGCCTTTCTTACATCCTTGGATGAAGTACTGTGATCTGAGCCTGCGTTCTTTTTGGCTCCATGACCAAGTCATCAAAGATTAACAATATGCTTCGAAGTCGTATTTGCTCATTGCCGGAACTTGGCCCTTTTCAATGACCCAAACGCTTTCGATAGTGTCTTTAAGATGATTGTAGAGTGTCTTGTTAGTCGTTGTAAATTCGTGAAGGATTTGCTCAAGAAAGCGATTATGTAAAGAACGGTGTTCGACTTCTCTGAACCACTGGAAGAGGCCACGCAGGTGCAAAATGGCAGCTCAAAGTGCTCCTTTATGAGGAACCGCTTTAACTTCGATTCGAGGGTAGACTAAAAAAAAGCTGCATTTTATAGTATAGTGATCAAAATGTCTCTGTCCCCGACAATAAGTCCCCGCTATTTAATAGCTCTTACTTCACAAGCGCAAATGACTATCAAACACCAACCTCAGGCGATCGATGCTATTTAAGACTGGAAGGATTCGGCTTGGTTTCAACACTAAGCGTGATCGGCCATCTCGATGCCGGCACTCTTAGCATCAGCGGCACTTCGGCAGACCTTTTTACTATTACAGGCATCGCATCCGGAACGATTACTTTGGTCTCCTTTACAGAACGACAAAACTCTCGTCTATGCCGAGATGTATAGCAAAAACCTCTCGATTTGTGTTAATCTTCAAAACTTTAATCTTTAACACAATGACACTTCATACTTCAGATGTTGGATTAATGTCCTTGAGCACTTCAAGCTCAAATGATTTGCGATTCTGCGGAATTGCAATCAATGAAAAAAAATCTATTTCGCAAATTTGCAAAATTTGTCGAGTATCTGATGCAAATGGGTTGGTCATTGCATCGAGAACTACATCAGCATCAAACAACAAAACGTAAGCGTTGCTGAATTTATTTTCGGCCAATAAACCGGATTCATTTGTAGGAGGTGGTTCAGCTACAAACGCTGGTTTATTCACTATCAATTGAAGCGATAAGTCATATGTTGGTTTCACGTCCCAGGCGCTTAGATTTTGCTTCAATGTTGCAAAGACACAATTGGGTATCATCATACATACACCCTCGCTAACTCAGCGGATGCTTTTTTATTGTTCCTGCTAGATCGACGCCTTCATTTTCAAGTGGCTTTCTTTACCTTGTTTCAGACACTGTTGGTAAGATGGCGTTTAACAACAAAGCGGCATACTCTGATTCGTTTGGAACTGCTCCTCTCGCGCTAAATTTTGGTAGTATTTGTATTAATGCATCTAATGCACTTAAGGATAAATCTCCTAAGTACAATATGCCGATCTTTATCAAATTGTCAAATGCATCGCATATTGGATTCGGATTACAAATGAACAATGCAACGAATGCGACCTCCACAAATAGTAAACTACTGCTGGCAACGATTCGATTTTGATAAACACAAATACGCGAAGGGTTGCAGTGACCTTTGCTGGTAGAGTCGGTATCGAAACTGGATCGCCATCGGCCTTTTTGCACGTCTCTGGATCAATTTCATACACGGTTAGTGTTGGCAGAACATCAAATTGCTATCAATACAATGTACATGGAAACAATTGGAGCAATGTAAGACTACGCCCAGTCAGTGTTACGGTTTCTGCGATATTCCCGTCTTTCATTTTGTGTGTGCAATCCATAAACACAAGTTCTGATAGGCGACACAACGAGAATATAACACCTATTTCCATCACGTTGGACCATTGGAATCAGTCAGTTACAATTGGAAGGGAGAGGCCAAAGCAAAATTGGGCTGATTTGCACAGGACGCAATGAAAGTGTGTGGAGAAACGGTCAGCGTTATGCCAAATGAACGTATGAAAAAGTAGGCGACAATGATCTGGAAGGAAATCAATATACTCTTGATTACTTTCAACTTGGCGCGCTAAATGCTGCTGTCAGCAACTTCTAACGAAAAAGTGAACGAGGTAAAGAAAAAATTAAGCAACGTTCTCTTAAGATAACTACATCATTGTATCAGCCTTTTATTCTTTGTACTGATTCATAGCATCTCGTTTCATATAATGCTTTCTTGGCGCTTTAATAGCGTTGACTTTTCAAAATGGTCTTTGCCCTTGCGTTATCGACAGCTTTGCCAAATCTATGTCCAATACTGTCGTATAAGTTTGCTGCAAATTGTTTTCTGTAGCTATTGATCTCGTCAGTATATAATTTTTTATGCCAGGGGGACTTAGCGCCGCCGATCTCCTTTCTCCCTTACTTTCTTCGTCAACACTGCTCTCATCCTCATCCGTATTTAAAATAGTTGTCGAGTAGGCGAGGGTGCCGCCTCAGCTCGCTTAGCAGCTTTTTATCATAGTCGTACTCACGATTCTTTGCTACCACTTACCGGAACAAATTCGCAAGCGAATCAGTGCTTGCATCTTCTGATGACTCGTAGTGAATTGGAGCCTTTACATGCTTGCCTTAAACAAAATACTCATCGTCATTGCATTGTAATAGCGATCGTAAGCTTTTTGCTTGGTCTGATTAACTGTGAAAAAGCAACTTGAATAGGTCATGTATGTTAAAGATGATTTAAGAATGTTCAATAACGATTACTTTCTTAGCGGTTGAAAAACATTGGAAATACGAAGTTGTAAAAATTGAACTTGCACTGAACCTTGCGA
The DNA here is from genome assembly GCA_001695595.3 of Plasmopara viticola. Classification (NCBI taxonomy): domain Eukaryota; phylum Oomycota; class Peronosporomycetes; order Peronosporales; family Peronosporaceae; genus Plasmopara; species Plasmopara viticola. The sequence continues at coordinate 33,446 of MBPM02000134.1, read as the reverse complement.
TACAGTACCCATAGTCGTATCCAGTGTTGCAACAACTTTGCGCCAACTTGGTAATAGAACGTGAGAGCGTTGTTGCAGTTGAAGGTACCGGATACGATAATGCTCTATCTTCACTTGGAAGACGACGACCAATATCAACAGCAACAAATCGGTAGAGCGATTTCCATTGACGCTAAGGTAAAAAAAAACAGCCGACGTATCATCACCGCTGCCACCACCAACGCCCGATTTCGACATCTCTTGCACGAACAGATCATATCCAAAACTAACCGAAATTTTCCAAATACGGATGTTTCCTACGATAACTTGTAGGTTTTCGATGCAGCAAATGGACTTGTCGCAACAGGTACAGTCGGGAACGGGCTACGAAACGAATTGATTATGTCTGATTCAGTAGCACCTGCGGTTGTATGGGTAATAACAAGTTGCAAGATCAAATGCTTTAAATTAGCAATATCATTACTAACTATCCAAATGAAGGAAGCGCCCGGCAAAACTGTAAATTTATTCGTAATTCGTTTTCAGTAGCGGAAGATTTTCTTCTGATCCAATGTATGATCGCCTTGGGTTGGGCGAGTAGGTTGGAGAAGACGCGAGAGCGATTGCGAAGGAGTGATACCGATCCCAGCAGTGGAAGTTCCATTAACGTGGGCTGTAGTCGTTAGACTTACAGCAGATGCAGGGAGCGCAAGACCACCGGCCAAGGTAGTAGTTGTTGTACCACTGCTTAAATTTTAAAGCACTGGGCAGGTGTTGTCAAACTTCATTTATTGCTCAAACTAGTAATTGTAGCAGGCGCAACAACACCTGCAGTACCAGTTGTAATTGAAGTAACAGATTGACTGTTGTAATTGAGGTAAATGAAGGCGCGCGTGTTCTTCTGCATTGAACATTTCTTGGAATTGTCAGAACTATCCCGCAATTTAAGGCAAGCCAGATAATGCGCGACGTAAAATGACAAACTAACGGTAATAGCGTCAGTAGGAGCCACATACATTTGGGTTTTCGAAACTGCTTAAATATTGCGCTACCTCCCATCACATCGAATGCAAGCTTTGAACTTCGTTAATCAAGAGCGTTAAAAAGCGATCATTCGGCGGCTCCTCGATTCAGTGATGTGTTAGCCAAGCCAAACTCACTCACGCTATTACTAGCTGTCATAAACGACGAAGTGATCAAGTTTTCGAGTGACTTTGCCGCTTCGCTAAACTCTTTGGATCGTTAAAGTGGATCACTCATACAAGACAAAGGTGCTGGTTGGACCATGATTCTCATACGTGTTAATTTCCGTTTCAGTGGTAGTCTTGAATGTTAAATTTACATTTTCTTGAATTTTACGGTGATTTTATCAATAACAACCTGAACACTGTCAATGAACTGTCACGCACCGGCCTTGGACATCAATTGATCCGCAGTAGAGGCAGCAGTCAAAGTTACAAAGCTGCCACCACCATCAAGGATTTGCAGTTTGATAGGCAACTCGATGACGGCTTCTTCCTAATTGACAAATGCGGCTTGCGAAGAAATCGTTGAGAGGATAAATTGGATTTGTCCGGCATACTGACCGGTGTTAGGCGTTGAATTCTGAATAATTAATCAAATATCATCACGGAAGAGTGTCTCGGGGGGAGCTGGTTCGACGAATGCTCAAAAGCAGAAATAACAGATGCAGACGACACAATTTTATGTGATTACATCCATGACATTTATATTATACTGATTTAAAAACAAAGCACCACGATTAAAAAAAATTATGAAATTGTTAATAACGACGGATGATCAGCGCATGACACTCGCTAATTCCCTTGGCGTCAGAGTAGACCAAATTGATTTCAAACGGAATATGGACAAAAGCAAAACTACTGCGTAATCAACATGGGCAATCCAATGCTCGGCAGCCGACACTGGATGGCAGTATCAAACAGAAATGCGGCGTATATCGATCCTCTCGGCTTACTTAGGCCACGTGTGATAGCAAAGAATTATTCTTGCCGCGCTTTTGGCATTCAAAATCCTCGATTTGGACACTGCGGGTAGTATAGTGTTCTTTGGCTCTACTATCTGCAACGCAATCAACTAGATAAGTTCTTCAAATTCTTCAAAGATCAGTATGATAATTTTTGATCAATCACTTCCATATAGACATGGATCTCATATAACGTTGGCTGTTGATAGACTGATGTATAATTCTTATTATCTTCCGTTGTAAAAGACGCAGAGCCACGCAATTGATGTCCGATATATAGACTCACAAGAATGTCAGCCGATTCAGATCGACCATGATTACTACTCTCTACCAAGTCCCAAACCAAAGTCAGAGGTAGATGAGTCAGGAATTACATTGGACGACTATGATCGCATCAGCAAAAATACATTTCAGGCCAAAGCTTGTATAGTAAATATCATCGCTTGCGCAGTTGCGCGCTAAGAATCAATAAGGAATTACAATTTTATTATGCTGCCTTTTGGGGTAGCGTAACTTGAAGTCACGTTAGCGGATTATCGTTCGAGTGTATCTGTCGATGTCGATTTCGAGTGAATCACCATGAGTCACAACAAAGCCACCACTATGGTGACTCATCAGCGTATTCCATTTCGATGTCTATTCATTCTTTAAATCATTGTAGAAGGATTTCTTTTTACCTGAGTCACCTGAGCTTTCACTTTTTATCAAGGTATAAAATCATATACTTATATGGGGGTATAGTACGATAGAGACATACATCAAATAGTAGTAACTAAGAAGAAGTATGAGGAAGTTGCAAAAAGTGGTAGCTCGGCGACTCATGCTGATCCTTATATCAAGAGTTACTATAGTTAGCTGTCATTGAGTGGAAGGTGGTGACTCGTGGCGAGTAATTCACTCATAGTATCCCTAGACCATTTTTGTAAATACCGGGCTCTATTTTTTGTTATTGGTATATACTGCTTCTGCTTCTAAGGTGACTTGATACCGACCCTGTGGCTCGAGCGGTTAGCCGTTCGACCCGGGACCGGGAGGTACCTGGTTCGATACCCATCGGATCCGAATTAAGGCAGCCGGAGATAAGTCACTAAAGTGGACGAGCCATCACACCCGAGTGTGTGACTGACTTACCAAATCCGCCCGATTGGGTAGTTTGGGTGGGGGACGCCCCACTGACCGAAAACGCCCTATAGTGTAATGAGGGGTGCGGAACTCGGTCCCAATATGGGTCGGATTGCTACCAGCATCCTGCGATAGAGACAGCTTAGTCCTAGCGCGTGGGTTCCGGTAGCTTAAATCTCTAAGGTGACTTGATCACTAAACGAGAGCAGTATATATCACAAGTTTAATGATCACTCTGATCATCAGAGGGACAATGGCATTATTGATTTGACGATGTTGGATTATTTTTGTTTCCTTTTTGCAGTCTCGAACTTCGAAACATGAGCGACGGGAGCTTAAGTATGCGATATATGGTGAAGCAACTGTATTTTCCGTCAAGATCGCACGTGATGCAAAAGTGAGCGCGCTGCAGGATCTATCGCTGGCATCTTGAGCACGCAAAAGCCCTTTATTCCGCCAAGCATCGTGACACTATATCTGGCGCACAAGAACGGCGCGTGGCTGAAACACGACAAAAAAGTGGAGAGTTTCTTACGAGGCAAAATCGACAAGCAGTACAAGAAAATGTGCCTATCGTGGAAGCTTACGAAGAACGAGTTGTTTGGATCGGAATTTGAGCTTGGAAAAGAGAGAGTTCACGTCTTGGTAGAAGTCTCGCCGCAACAACACACAAGAATGACGAGGAAAATGGCACAAGAATGTGGTGAAAGCGCGATAGTCCACCAGCCTCCGAGTAAGAATCAATGAAGCTGTGAGAAGAAGACGAATTTCGGCGCCAAAGACTCGCATTGTGACGCAACCTGGGATAGATCGGTGCAGCGAATAGAAGTTGGTGACACCGGTCATCCTGGCATTGCTATCGGCTGGGCAGACGATGCGACATTGCATGCTTGCCTGGGCATTGCTGGTGCTCCTATTCCACAGGGAGCAAATGCTGCTGCGTCTGGCGTTGCACTGCGAGCCTGGTTTTCGGGCCTGGTCGTTGCGGAGGCAAGAACCATGCAATGCATCAGGTTTATGTGCCGTTTCCGTGATGATAATGATTCTGTCACGAAGTAGGTGGTTGATTCAGACGATTTAGGCCTTTCGAGAGTATGCATTACATAAAAAGCATGTCTGGCTAGATAACATAATGGTAATGTAATAAACGGACCGCTGTACAAGCATGCCGTCAGCAACCACTCGAAGCACACGACCTTTACTACTTTCTCGAGGTTGGCCTTAAAAAAATACAATGTGTTTAATTTTAATCAAAGCTCTCCTATGGATCGACGCTTTTGCTACGCCTCTCTCCTACCGTAAAAGCCAGAGGTAAGGAATGATATATGTAGTTGTACACGTGCCTGTAGCGTTGACTTGCACTTCAGTCATATAGACCGAGCAGTCATTTGGTATTGGCTATATTCTTGTAATGTCTATGTGATACCCAACGTTTCTTTTGACATGCACGTTCTTTTTTGCTCTTCTCAATTACTAATGGAGTAAAAACGAAAAACTTTAGTAGATAAACATCGGATTCACAAGTACGGGACTTTGCAAAACTCTTTACTCTAAAAGCTACTTACAGTGCTTAGGCCTTAAGCCGAACAGTAAAAACATAAGTCATTGGTAGAACGCCAAAATAAGTAATGTTAGCATGCTATTCAAGCAAGCGCATTAGTCACACCAGTGCAGGCCTTTCAGATTTTAAAATTCGTCGTTTCACCTTCGCTGTCGCCGCAGGCGATGGAACATGTTGTCAATCGGGGATTGAAGCGTGGGCAAATAATTTCGAAATAAATTTCTTTAGCTCCGATAATTCACCGAGTATCTCTAGCATAAATAGTAATGTTTCTAAGTCGAACTGTTTTTTATCTTTATAAATTACGTGATGATACTGTCACTTAATGTAAGAGAATTTTGCTATTAATAAACTATCAGATTTCCTTTTCGGCCACGTTTGGAAAGCCATCGATAACAATCTGAGATTGCTCTTTCGACAGGATTAGACTAGAGACAATTCTGGGCAGCTTCCCGTGAAATGTGTACTCATGATGTACTACTTTGTACAAAATTGTACAAAGTAGTACATCACAGCTCTTGCATTAAATTAAGCTCTAATCATTAGAGCTCTTTTCATTAGTAAGAAAAGAGATAAGCTCTTTTCAATAGTAAAGGAATCATAATGAGATAGAAAAATATTGCGTCAAAGCATTGACAGCAAGTCCCCAGAATGATTTGAGCACATCTCCGACATTGACGTCGCGGCGGTGTCGACGATGCGCATCATCTATGAAAAAGGCAGGTTAAGGAGCAAAGAATCTAGTCAATTGCTTTCATGTCTACATGTACATCCCATACCTCTCACACGTTCCTGGCAGGACACACTTTGAACCGTTCATAAAACGTGACGAGAATGGCTGGTACCAGTTATTACGGGGTTAGTACAGTGGGCAAGAGGACTGCAACAAGATACTGTGTCAAGCAGTTGAGAGTTGTACTGGAACTCTTTATATACGTAAAAAACAGGATAAATATGCTGCACCGTTACTTACTCGTCTGCCGTGTTACCGCTGATCAATCCAAAGATAGCCGCAGTGTCCAGTCCGAACGGCGAGTAGAGTGCGGTACTGCAGGCGCTTTTCTGTCAGAAATCCCTAGCGTAATTGGAATTGTAGTATCATCTTGTGATAGCATAAATTTTAATTAGAATAATACTCTTGCAGGAAACTAATACATGTCACCGGTCATTTGTGTGGTAAGAAGCAAACGAACCAGCTTTGGCATGAGCAAATCTTCAGAGCTTTCTTCGCAATGGAAACTTCTCTCGGTTTTGGTTACCTACGCGAACGAATTACCTTAGAAAATAATGAATTTGTTTAGGACCGCGTACGCACCTAAGAATTGATGTTGTTTAGTCTCATTAAACAAATCTAAATCAAGCCAGTTTGGAGATTTCATGCCGGATAAGCCCAAAATTTCGCATGAAAGATGCCTTATCCCAGTGGAATTTCTCGTTGCCATATGCTACAAAGATGTGGCTTTTGAGCGACAATCCTACTGCTCCGACATGAGTTTCTTTAGCACGGGTCTTTGTGTCCTGTTTAAACAGTTTGTTCCCTTTCGTAAATTTTCAATCACCGCTTCGATAATATGGCTGTCAACTTTTGTCTATACTGTAGACGAAAAACCTATAGCTAGGTTTTTCACCGTGGCGTTATGATCGTGACAATCTTACGCCACCTCTCAGACCAGTCTACATCTTGGGCCGGAAGTTTGGCTAAAAAAAGTCATGCGTACGATCCTTGGCTGCATTGTCTCTGGTTATGATTCCAATGAGAGGAAAACAGCCGGAGATCTCATTACTGTCTACTGTACTTTCTATCCTTTGCCAAGCTATCGTCGATACCATCTCCTGGCAAATTCGCTCAGGATACGTAAAGACCGAGGCGAGATACACTGGCTCATCTTTGCCCCTTCGATCTCACGTGTCTAACACAACAGCTGATTGCAATCGTTCTGTCGTGTAAATTTCGCCCGCTTCCTTTTCGAATACGGTACTATACACAATATCACCCCTCCTTTTCCCCTCTTCTCCAAATCATTCACTCTTCAATTTGCCGCATCGGGCGTAGCGCAAAGTTTCCGCCCCGTCTTCGAATTAACAGCACCCGAGCCCAGACAGTTTCTGCCATGGCCACGAGGGAGATCAAGAACGAGGCGACGGCCAGTCTATTACAGCCTGAAGTCGCCGAGAATGGCGAGGAGGTGCCCCAAGTGTACCGCTCGCTGAATTTTCGCAGTCTCCAGGATCCCTACTCGCAAAGCCGCGATACGATGGCCAGTCGCTACAGTACTCTGCGTGCGGACGACCTCGATACGATGCTCAACGGTGGCCTCGAGCGTTTCTACAAAAAGTACAATCACTTGTCGCGCAAGATTAACCTGCAGCTCCCGACCCCCGAGGTGCGGTTTGAGAATCTATCGTTCTCAGTGCAAGTCCCAGCCGAGGTTGGCGCCCATGGGACTGTGGGGTCCCACCTCGCGTCGATCTTTACACCGTGGAAAAAGGTTGCCATGACGACCAAGCACGCGCTGCATCCTATGAGTGGGATCATTAAACCTGGCTCAATGACGCTGATTTTAGCGAATCCAGGTGCCGGGAAGTCGACGTTTTTAAAAGCGCTTGCTGGCAAGCTCCAAAATAACAAAAAGACAGAAATTGGCGGCGAGATCTTGTACTCGGGTCTGCGTGGCGACGAAATTGACTTGGTCAAGCTTGTGGGACTCGTGGATCAGATGGACAACCACATTCCGACCTTGACGGTTCGTGAGACGTTTAAATTTGCTGACATGTGTGTAAATGGACGTCCTGAAGATCAACCGGAAGAGTTGCGTGACATTGCCGCACTACGCACGGAGCTATTACTGCAAGTGTTGGGACTTGAAAATTGTGCCGACACGGTGGTGGGCGACGCGCTACTGCGTGGTGTGAGTGGCGGGGAACGCAAGCGTGTGACAGTTGGAGAAGTGCTAGTTGGTGGCCAAAGTCTGTTTCTTTGTGATGAAATCTCGACCGGTCTCGACAGTGCCGCTACCTTTGATATTGTCAAGTCCATGCGCACATGGTGCAAGACGCTTGGTGGCTCCGTCATCGTTGCCCTACTGCAACCGACTCCCGAAGTTGTCGAGATGTTTGACGACATTCTCATGATCAACGAAGGCCATATGGTCTACCACGGACCTCGTACGGAGATCCTTGACTACTTTCACGGTCTCGGCTTTGCGTGCCCGCCTCGTGTCGATCCTGCTGATTTTCTCATTGAAGTCACGTCTGGACGTGGTGACCGGTACGCGAACGGCACTGTCCCAGTCAAGCAACTTCCCGTGACGTCCGAGCAATTCAATCAGCGCTTTTGCCAGTCGAACATCTACGGCAAGACGCACGAAGCGATCAGCAAAGGGTTCAACGAACACCAGTTCGAGAATGCCGAGGACTTTAAAAAGGCTAAAAGTGTGGCTAATTTGGCGCGTTCCAAGCAGAATTCCGAGTTTGGACTTGCTTTTGTCCCAAGTACACTGCTACTGCTCAATCGTCAGAAACTCATTTGGCTGCGTGATCCCCCGCTGCTGTGGGGCAAAGTCACTGAAGCCGTCATTGTCGGTCTTGTGCTCGGTATGATTTACTTCAATGTGAGTTCCGACTTCTACCTACGCATGATTTTTTTCAGTATTGCGCTATTTCAACGTCAAGCGTGGCAGCAAATCACCATCTCGTTTCAGCTTCGCAAGGTCTTTTACAAGCAACGTCCGCGCAACTTTTTCCGTACCACGTCGTATGCGATTGCCGAGAGTGTGGTGCAGATTCCTGTTAATCTGGTCGTGTCGTTCATCTTGGGCACGTTCTTTTACTTCATGAGTGGTTTGACCCGGACGTTTGAGAAGTACATTGTTTTCTTCATTGTGCTTGTGGCTTTTCAACACGCTATCAGTGCGTACATGACCATGTTGAGTGCGTTGTCGCCGAGTATCACGGTGGGTCAAGCTCTGGCAGCCATCTCGGTGAGCTTTTTCCTTTTATTCTCGGGTAATATCATTCTCGCCGACCTTATCCCCGACTACTGGATTTGGATGTACTGGTTCTCTCCTGTGTCGTGGGCGCTGCGGAGTAACATGCTGTCGGAGTTCTCGAGCGACCGCTACACACCCGTCGAGAGTCGCACGTTGCTGAACAACTTTTCGATCAAGGAAGGAACCGACTTTATTTGGATTGGTATCGTCGTGCTCTTGGCTTACTACTTCTTGTTCACGACGTTAAACGGTCTGGCACTGCACTTTATCCGTTACGAAAAGTACAAGGGTGTGAGTGTGAAGCCATTGATGGACAAGAGTGCAGACGACGGTGAAACGTACATTGAAGTAAACACACCGGGAGCTGTTGGAGCCTCTAGTTCGGGCAAGGGCGGTCTACCGTTTACGCCATCCAACTTGTGTATAAGAGACCTTGAATACTTTGTGACGCTGCCATCAGGTGAAGAAAAACAGTTGCTGTGCGGCATTACGGCGCACTTTGAGCCTGGCCGCATGGTTGCACTTATGGGTGCGACTGGTGCTGGTAAAACGACGCTGATGGATGTGATTGCCGGTCGCAAAACTGGTGGCCGTATTGTCGGGGACATTATCGTGAATGGTGAACCAAAGAATCCGGCCAACTTCAGTCGTATCACGGCATACTGTGAGCAAATGGACATTCACTCGGAAGCCGCAACGATTTACGAGGCGCTTGTCTTTTCGGCTAACTTGCGTCTTCCCCCCAACTTTTCGAAGGAGCAGCGAATGAACCTCGTGCACGAGACAATGGACCTATTGGAGCTAACAGCCATGTCAGGTGCGATGGTTGGAAGTCTTTCTGTTGAGCAAAAGAAACGCGTGACGATTGGTGTCGAAGTGGTGGCGAATCCGAGCATTTTGTTCCTCGATGAACCCACAAGTGGTCTGGACGCGCGTTCGGCGCTAATTGTAATGCGCGGTGTCCAGTCAATTGCGCGTACGGGCCGTACAGTGCTGTGCACAATCCACCAGCCGAGCATTTCGATTTTTGAACTTTTTGATGGCCTGCTACTGCTCCAGCGTGGTGGGTACACTGCGTACTTTGGCGACCTTGGTGTCGACTCAGTCAAGATGCTTGAGTACTTTGCGTCGATCCCTGGCACGATGGAAATTCGTCCACAGTACAACCCTGCAACGTACATGCTCGAAGTGATTGGTGCTGGTATTGGCCGTGACGTCAAGAATTACTCGGTCGAATACAAGAACAGCAATTTGTACAGGTCTAACCGCGAGCGCACGCTGATGCTGGCCGAAGTGTCCGACAATTTTGTCCGTCACTCAACGCTTAACTACACGCCTATTGCAACTTGCTTTTGGAATCAGATGAAGGAGTTGGCGAAGAAGCAACAGCTAACGTACTGGCGCAACCCCCAGTACAACTTCATGCGCATGTTCCTCTTTCCTCTCTTCGGTATCATTTTCGGTACGACGTTCTATCAGCTATCTGCTAACAGCGTCAAGACCATCAACTCGCACATTGGCCTCATTTACAACAGTATGGACTTTATTGGTGTCATCAATCTCATGACCGTGCTGGAAGTGACGTGTGCCGAGCGCGCCGTGTTTTACCGTGAACGCATGTCGAACTACTACGGGCCACTCCCGTACAGTCTATCGCTGTGGTTTGCCGAAGTGCCGTACTTGATTGTTGTGATCATTCTGTTTGTCACGATTGAGTACTGGCTCGTGGGTTGGAGTGAAAACGTTGGCGACTACCTCTTCTTCATGTTTGTCTTCTATCTCTACACGTCGGCATGCACGTACGTAGGCCAATGGATGTCGGCTCTGACCCCGAACGAAAAGGTCGCGAACGTGGCTGTCGGTGCGCTTTCGTGTCTGTTCAACCTCTTTTCGGGCTATCTGCTTCCGCGTCCGTCGATGAAGGCAGGCTACAAGTGGTTTACGTACCTGGTGCCATCAAGCTACTCCATGTCGGCTCTAGTCGGTGTGCTGTTTGGTGAAAAGCAGACTGTCATTGCCGTGACGTCCCACGGTATGACGACTAACATGACGGTGGCGGAATACATTGAAGACATTTACGACTTTCGGCCTGAACGCAAGTACAACTTCATGCTTGGCCTCATCATGATCTGGATTGTACTCCAGCTTGCCATCTACCTCACGTTCAAGTACGTGAGCCACCTCAAACGGTAAGCAGTGACGCTCAAACCAGACGTTGTCCCCAGTACTTGTGAATAGCTGTGAACGCTAGCAGCATTGCATAGACTCAATACATTTCAATATGGTTGTTTTTTACAAAATTGGTGGTTTTCATTTGGCTTTATGCTTACTATCCTTGTCTTACTACTATAGTAGTATCCTTACGGGCTTGGAGATAGTATTAATCATCATACTCGCCAAGTTTTCATTCTAAAAGCTAAAAAAAAGGGTGTCAAAACTTATTGTTGCAATTGCAGTCCTTAAAAGATATGTATATATAATATAGGTATTGGACCTCTAAGTCATTGTAACTAGTAGTATACTAGTGCCTCCTATAGATACCTTTCGTGTCGCTTGGTCGATTCGTCGATCTTTCATGTCGGAGTCCAAGCAACCACCGATCGAAAGTGACGCTACAACAGTCAAAAAGTCAAGCAAGAAAGGTGTCACTCGACCCTCGGACTCCTCTCTTGCAGCATCCACTTTCTCGACTGACAATGGGCTTCAGATTCCTCGAATTGCATTGGCCGAGCCGAAACCAGACACGGACCCAAAGCGCAAAGCGTCCAAGAAGCGAACAGTGACCACGTCACGAGATGTTGATGGGATTGCGTTCAAGGGTCCCGACGCCTCGTCAACAATTGATGCGGCTGCAGCGAAAGAAAAAGAAGACGCAGAGCGTGACAAGCAAAGACGACGAGAAGCCAAGAGACAACGCGCGAAAGAGCTTGAGGAAGCAAAACGTCGTCAAGAATTGGAGAAAGAGGCACTTGAAGAAGCACAGCGTGTGCATGACCAACGACAACGAGAAGCGCGTCAAAAAGAGCAACTTGAGGCCTTAAATGCCAATGCAGAGGAGTGTCAAGAAGACGCGGAAGACTATGACGACGAAGACTTTGAGAATTACGACGAAGAGTTTGAAAAGGAAGAGAGTTCTCCAAAGCCGACAATTTTACCAGCAGGAAAGTTTCCTTTAAGTCACACAATTCAAGATGAAAGATTGAATCGTGCTATGGATGTAGCGGAACTACATCGGATTCAACAAGCCATGCAGGCAGAGACAAGGGGGCTAGAGTCGCTCTCGTCGACAAGTAGCAGGCAACCAAGTGCTCGAAGTGACGAGCGATTCGAAGGAACGAAGCTCGCAACGACGCTCTCGTCGATTGCTGGTTTAAAACAGTCACTGGATCCTCGTGCCAAGCGTGTTAAAGAGATTCGAGAGCGGCGAAAGTTTGAGGTGGAGAAATTCTCCTTGTTCCAAATGAATCCAATGAGTGAGCACGACCGAGTCTTACATCGGCTTCGACGAGGATTGATCAAGCAAGCCTTTGTGCAAACTAACGATGGAGCAAGAGCCCTAGGCACGCAAACAAAAGCCCCCAAAACACACGACAAGAGCATGCACTTTCCAGACGACATTGGTTTGGACGTGACGGAAAGCGCTTCCGACGAGGTGAGCTTCACGGCATCCACGTCGCGATTCTTTCGATTTTTAGAGCACGCATCGTACGTGTGTGAATGTCTCGCAGTCGAGAATGTAATGGCGTTTGAACAAGAGGTGAGCGACGAGAAACTCTCGAAAAGCAGCGATCAATCCGGACTCCATCATCGATTGAATAAAGAGACGAAACTCGACGAGAAAATCCTCTTTCCATGCAAGAAAGAGGCCGCAATGGGGTCACTCCACGAGTTGATTCAAGGTCGTGACCTTGTTGCTCTGCGCTTCTCGCCCGTTGTATCGAGTATCCTGCTATCGTGCTACGGCGCTCCTCGGAACGAAGCGCCAGAACCGATGCCAAAGTTCCACACCAAGACCATTTCGTGTGTCTGGGATATCAATCGGCCCATTGAGCCACTCCATTTATTACTGAGTGAAGGTGTAGCCGCCTCGGCTTTGATAAGCCCATCGCGCGACTTGTTTGTCATGGTTGGGACACAAGATGGTACGATTCATGTCTGGGATCTTCGACCTGATTCCATGATTCAATCTTCGACTCAATTGGCCGACAACCAAGCAGGTTGTACCCCCGCGTACTCGACGTGTGGATTAAACTACCTCGCTCCCGAACAACATGCGTCGACGATCGTCGCGCTAGAAGTCATGGATTCGAGTCAAGGCAGCACGATAGACACGAACGGCACGTTTCAATTTGGGTCGTTGGACGACCGCGGTGTGTTCATTCTCTGGAGTCTCATTGAAGTCAAGGCTGGCGACGATGCTGACAAGTGTATCCAGACTGGTGGCACCGTCAAATTAATCATGAATACGCGCATTGACTTGCAGCCGCAGAACGTGCCGCAACCACCACGAGGATCCCGCACGACTGAAAGTGCACGATCACTAGTCCCTTTAATAGGTCCGATGGCTACAACATTGAAATTCCTACCGCGGGATATCAATCAGTAGGAAGCTAGTACCAATCGGGTGATTGGCATGAGGTGCTAACATGGTTTTCGGTAGGTTTGTCGTTGGAATGCAATCAGGTCAAGTGGTACGACGCAGTCGCTTTGATAAAGGCTCGGATCGGATGGTATACCAACGGGATCAAGGGAGTGGATCAGGAGATGCTTTAGCTGGTGTCGTCTGTCTCGACTTTCATCCTTTCGAGTCCGACTATTTCCTCGTAGGGTATGAAGATGGAAGGATTTGGTACGTCGGGTACCACTGGTCAAGTGAAGGTCCTTCTGACTCCTTGTATGCCAAGTAGCATGTACCATGTCGACGTGTCCGTCTGTCTTTCGTCGTGGGAAGAAGTTGCGTTCGGTGTGAGCGTCTGTGCCGTCGCCTGGTCGACCTCACGTCCCGGTGTCTTTTATGCATCGTATGCCGATCGCACGTTGCTTGTCTGGGACTTGATCGAATGCACTAGTGTACGTTCGACTAGCAGATTTTCTTCAGTCACGAAATTACACGCAGGGTGCTCTTTATATGTAGGAACCAACACTATCGCACGAGTTAACCGAGCTGAAAAACGTATCATCGGTAAAGTTGGCGTCGTCATTGTATCCGCTGGTGCTTTCGTACGTCACAATCGGTCTTTGCTGATGACAGCAAGCAAGAATGCTCATTTTCTTTGAATCTACAGATCGGAAAAGATGCGAACGTCACGACCTGCGATCGCATGGCGAGTTGATCCGCGGGTCTCGCCGTTCCAGTTTTCAGTATGTGAGCTTGGCTCGGGATTCACGACTCGAGCACGGACGGAGCACCAAACGGTGGCAAGTGTGCTTGCAGGTATCCTTTGATCCGAAAACGTTGATTCTATTGTAGAATTACGAGACTGGCGACACAGAAAAGAATGAGATGAAAATGCTTTCGGAGTTGTTAAAAGGATGTTGCTGTTGTTGCACACGTACTATAGTAACTTTTACCTCTTTAAATGAAGTGGACCATTGGGATCGGCGTAGGTACATATTGTCGACTTTGCACTCACGTCCAAACCTTGTCGAGACGCATTTGTGGGTCGCAATCAGGACTGTGTGGATTTTTCGAGGAAGGCTAAATAATTGCAGAAGCAAAACCTCCTCAAGCATACAAATGATTTGATTAGATCAAGCGGCCAAAACATGTAGGTATATCCCGAAGTTTTAAACATGATCTGTAGAGTTGAGGCTTTCTTCATGTCCTGAATGTTATAGAGTGCTAAGCACAATGCTTAGGTAACACTGCAAGTGTAATTTACGTTGTTGAGAAAGGTGAGACGGCTAAATAATTGTTAATAATTATATTTGTTAAAGCCCCATGTTCACAGGCGCAGACTGCAAACGATAAGCAAGTGCTTGCAGCATAAAATTATCGTAGTGCTCTCGACAGACATAGGAGATGCTGCGTTCTAGTGGTGCGCGGGGAAAAGGATGTTGTGGTTCAAATGGCATCACTCTCGGTGGCACTAGCTGTTAAGTACATAGAGTTTAAGGCTATAACTTGCACTTTGAGAGCGATTTATGTTTTTTACTACAGTTTAAGCTGATAAGGAATTTCGCGAGAATTCACCTCACCGCCTGTGTGCTCTTAGCTCGAGAATTGAGTTAAAATGTCTGAAGAGGGCAAACATTGTTCTACTGGATCTTATTCGGACTAGGAAAGGCATACACCGTGGGTGATCTTGAGATGGCGCTGCGCATTCAGCGTTTGGACGATTTAAGAGGTATATATACTTCAAGGACCTTTCGAGGTCTGGAGTGCTTTAAATGCGTTGCCTTTACCCTCGATCTTGCTGGTATGGCATGTTCCGATGGCCTGATAGTGTTCATAGCTACCGCCATATTGAAAATTTAGGAAGCTGTGCAATATAGACAAGCGGTTGATCCTGTAGTCTACCACAAAGGGCAGCGACTTCGTGGCACAGTGTGAACGATGCGCGCTAAGAAGCGTGTAGGCTGATGTGACGTGAGCCTTATTGGACACATGACTGAAAGAGTCCACCTCCTTCGTTAAGACCTCAAGAATTGCCCGCCAAAGTAGACCCGAATATCAATACCAAGCGCGTACTCTTAGTCGCGAAGAAAATTCATTTTCCATGGACAGGAGTATTACCGAGGGGCGCCGGTGCAACTTACTATTACAGCTAGCTACACTTATGAGTAGATCGTGTAGAAGGTTAAAGAAATTTGTGGGCGCCGTAAATTGACGCGGCTATTTAACTCAATATTACTCGTAAAAGCCGTTCAGCTTGCCTCACCAAGATTGCTCAAGGGTTGCTGCTAGCTGAGAATTGATAGCATTCGGTGGTTCGTACGGTATCGCTACACAATGAGCCACAGTGAGAGTCCTGCGCCTGGATCTTTGGCTCTTATCGACTCGCTTAATACTACGCCAAGTCGAGACATAACTGAGGTGTTTCGAATTCGTTTCATCAAGAAGGCAACACTCTTAGGTCACAAGCGAAAACGTCGTCCGAAAGGATCAAACGTTAGGCTACACAGGTTTTTTAATATAATACTGATGGTCATCGGGATGGAAGGTGCCCGATTCTATCCTCATACCGGCTGCGAGCATCCCTTTTCTTCAACTTGATAGTTTCTTAAATCACCAATAATTTCTAAGCAATATCTAGTGCGGTGCCAATTACACGCGCATAGTCGTCCCAAGATTGTGCTATTGTAATGGCTCTATTTAAGCCAAGATTTATGTTTAGATTTGTCACGCAAGAAGTGACTTTCTGGGGGCCATCGCGACGCGCAAAGCTGAGATACGCTCTATTTGGCGTCTGGTTTGCATCGGGGAATTCTCAAACTATCAATTTTGGGTACAAGGACGAAGAGGGTAAAGCTTGGGGCTAGAGCTTTTGGACATGTCGCGCTTGGATCCTTATTGATTAATCTGACGCTGAAAACTGATCCAAGCTGCTATTTTAGTAGAGTCCCGCTCATTTTTCGAACAGCAATTCCGGCAAAGAAGATGAGAAGCTTTGGATCGGCATTGCAAGTTGAAGTCTTGGCTTAAGAAGCTGCAAAGACTTTTCCATTATTTAAGGTGAAGCCTTGTGAATAACCATTGAGTCTGACGACACGTCCAGCATATATAAGAGCTTACCTTCCGGTTGTCAAAGCCGTCGTATGGACATAGAGAGTAAAAATGCAGGCGATTATTCGCCAGAGCGTCTACGGTGCTCCCCATCATTGTCATCGGTCGATGGCGAACGTGTCTGCAATTTAATCGAGCGTGAAGAGATAGTAGATGCCGTGGCAGAATCAAAAGCTCTTTTGGAACGCTTTTTGCCCTCGTAAACCTTGGCGGTAAGGTATTCCTCAATCACCGCCCAGGGTGCAGGCGCGGCCTTGTATGCAGAAGGGTTTTTGGCGCTTCGATGCATAAACAACCTTCATAATGGCTACATCAATAATCGTACGGCCGACTTGCAGCCTTCTTTGCTGCAAATTTAGTCAACGCTTCCACCAGACTGATTTAGTTATCTGAAGATAGCAAAGTAATGGATAACTTACTTTTTTCTCCTATAAGACTTCATACAACTTTGAGTGTGGAAAGAAATGATGGGCCGGTGCACAAGGCTATCTTTTTAAGCGATGGCTTTTGTCGAAACGAAGCCTTAGTAATGGTGGCTCGGGATGCCTGTGGGCGCCTCTCGGTATTTGGTTCAGTTGTGAACCGCAAAGATAGGTTTACAGGGACGAAGTCCCTGTCAGAACTGTAACAAAAAAATCAGTCGATCATTAGGTAAACATAGATACTCCAGTTAATAAGCTGCATTTATCGCACACTAAATCATGAACCAAAAGACCACGCGTTAAAAGCGCATGCTTTCCTGCAAGCCTTCTCTAAGCATGGATATGTAAGACGGTCCGCAATAGCCAGCGGTCTAACTTAAAAAATTGGCATGATAACTGGCTGAATTATTTAGTGCCTTAGAGCGCTGGAAGCAAACTTCGTTTATTTTACTCAACACAATATTCTACAAATGATACAGCTTGTCAACATCCGAAAGGACATGTAGAACAGCCTTGCCGTTTGTTTTCCATTCATACAGACAAAACAAGTGTCAAATGTACCATATTACATAGGCGACACACGAATACCACTATGCCCGTGTCAGCACTAGTGCTTGGCAGCTTTTATACAAAGTAAAGCGGTTGTACGCTCTGTTCGTCGTTACAGGCGCGTCTGTTTATTGGATCAACGTGAGATTCGCGTGTGTAAGGCTGCACAGGTTTTCGCGTATATGGCCACGCAAATGCGGAACCACTAGAATTTAGTCGTATCATCAAAGAAGATGTCTCTCGGATTTAAGTGACTACTCATGTGCCTCAAATTGTGTGTCCTACGTTAAGTCTCTATCAATTCATACAGCGCCTCAGATTGGATCTTTTATTTCGACTCAATAGATGCAAATGCGATCGTCACTAAGAGATAAATATTTAAGCTTAGCTTCTTTGGCTTTGATGAGGGTCCGCGCGAAGGGTATTAGATTTGTATTATTGCCGTTATTCGTTGTCAATAGAGCTTTGAGCCCGAAAACAAATGCTTACTCGTATCTTGCGTGCGAAATAGCCCGTCGCAAACTCTTTAGGTTTAGTTGGTTTGTATATGAAGCAAACTTTAGATTAAACGAAGAATGTTTGCTTTTTTACCATTTATCAAAACTAGTGGGGCGTCTTTATTGCCGGCCGCAAGGATGTGCACTTTAACAACGAAGGCCTCTAAACTCACACGAGAAGCTCGAAATTTACCTTACCCGGCAAGCAGATTATTGCCATAAATAGAATAATTTTTTTGACAGCTCTTAGCCGCCAAAGCTTCAGCGACATGACTAGCCAATGATCGTCCTGATCGAACGCGAAGCCTATCAGATGGTTGTGAGCTTCGATAACCATGTTAAAAGTCGTGATTCATTCGACAACTATTCGATACAATCGAGCGTATCTGGGGCTGACTCTCCTAACAGCACTTTTCATTTATGTTTTCGACTAAAATGAACAGCGACCTTGCAAGGTCTATATGACCACCACTGTTACTCATATTTCATTTGCTACTTCATTTGGATCCTTACTAAGGCCAAGTCGCAGCGGCTTTCAATACAGCCAAGGGCTTAAATCTCCTCCATCACACAGGTTGGATGGTCCTTATTCCCCCTGAAGTGTCTTAGAACATCTTGGAGCTTATTGTTCGTTTTTTTCAAGGATATAAATAAAAATACTACTTAAAATTATTGTACAAAAGCTCGCAACGATGTGTGACTAGATAAGTCAGCGACACCTGGTCGCTTGGTCGCAGTAGCGGCATTTTCATAGCATGAAATTAGACATACTTCCAACCGTTGGGATTTATCAACCTTCTATGTGGCCTTTGGTAGTAGCTGTCGACTTAATTTAGTGCACTACCTGAACACTTTCAAAAACATACGCAACTTATTGGAATTGAAGCTAGTGCAGGTTCCGCTCCAATTAATTGCTTGGCATAAGTATAAGCTAGCCGCCACATTCGTTCACGTTTCTAGCACAAAAAGCCGATGACGAGTCGAACCACTCTTTTTCGGCAAAGGAAACATAAGTGAGCAAAATCAAATCTCGTGTCAATCTCCACACAGCACTTAAATTACTCACAACGGAAGTAATTGAAAAGTCGTCATCCTAATATTCATGTCTTTCATAACTACTTCAGACATAAAAAAAATCCCAGTACATGGGGGTAGGAATTTGGCTCAGTTTTGCTGAGCGGAATTGGGCGGATGGCATCTACGATCTTTGCTTGCCAATCATCGTACCTATTTACCAATCACGGCATTTTTGGAACAAGTGTTATATATCCCTGCCAAGGACAGAGTTTGACTCCGTGCTATGTTACGGGAGCCTCTCAGCTCGTAGCCTGGCCTCCCAAACAATCACATTAAAGGAGCCAATCCGGATGCGGTAGGCGCGATTAAGGGCGTGGAAGGGGGTTTGGCCTGGTGCTGGAGACCGTCGCGTCGAGGGTGAGACTCGTTAGAGACCTGCAGATGCCCGAGAGCACCTGCCCGAAGCGCGCGAGCATTAAGCCCCCGCGCTTGGAAGGAGGGCGTCACCCCAACCTTTTCCGAAAAGATGTTTTCTATAGTAATTGTTACTTCCGGCCGCTTTTTTCGCTTTTTGAAAATGTCACTTTTTCGCGCACCAAAATAGCTTCAGCGGATTCCCTTGATCTATTACAAGCAATTAAATTTCTTCAACAGTAGAGCCTTTTAAATACATCTAACAAAAATTTATGCCCGCAAGACGAACAGATGAACGCTTTTATCTATTAAAGACTAGTTGAGCGCCTCCCACTTTGCCGATTGTAAGTGTACTTAGGCGCCAAACCTGTCTTTCGCTGTTTACTCGCTTTACAATTTAGATAGCAATTCTGTTGTGTCAAGCGTTATGCTTTTTGTATCTGTGATTGAGTGTAAACCTACTTTTAAAAATATGCAATGTGGTATCCGGTCTTGTTCGTAGATAGAGTCTGATATATTGCCTTGAAATTGTATGCATTACGTAGCTTACGCATGTATAAATTGCATTATGATACGCGTATACAGTTAAATATCTGACAAGGTACAAGGTACAATTTGCAATTTATGTTTCAGCGTCATTTCTTCCCTGGAGTGGTAGTACTTTATCTCAAGATCGACCCTGCAACGTTTTTACATAGTCCATGCAAGGAGCTTAAGTCTGCGCGTCGACATCCTAATTTGTAGTTGATCATATTTAAGCCAATGGATGATTCCAGTCTGTTTGATCACGTATAGCGTGACATCTATCACATTCAATGCGCTCTTACATGACCACGTGTTTGCTTGATGTTGGCTTATGTAGACTTATGTTTAGTGCAAATAGCGTACTAATCTTTGTCGAAGAACGAAAACCTATGAAAAAATACGGATGGTTATGACAGCGCCGTCGAGGCTAAGGTCCCCGCTTCGTGTTCCAAGCCGCTTAAAGGCCGCTTGTTTGGAGACATAAGCGTCACTGTTGAGGCTTAATCGTACTGTTATCCTACTACTCGAGCTTTAAAAATGGGTAAGCCTTTCCTTCGTTTCGACAAGCCCAAAGCGGCCTATTATCTGTCATTGAAAAGCCAAGCAGTTGCGACTTCGCTGTAATTAACGAAGGTTATCACGTGAATACCTTTACTTTGGTGGACAACGTTCGAGTTTCTAACAGCTGGTTACCGAAGCATATATATTAAAAACTTGCCAGCTTTCTTGTTGGGACTGCAGAATATTTTCGTGCCAGCTTGACAGACACTTTCTTGATGATCAGAAAGTAAAAATTAAGGATGCCTATAGAAAAGGAGTGTCTGTTGCAAGAGCCACAGCTTCTCTGTCATCGTCTTGCATTGTTTAAAGGCCGTATAAATGCTGTGAAATTGGTGTATTTGCCTTACCATTCGTGTGACGCATTCGCATGTCACGTTTGCTCGCGGTGATTTAAGTTTTGCGTCGTTTGTTGGCGTCTTTGTTTGATATTGTTTTTAAGGCGATGCTAGCACACAAAGTCGATTCATGCGCTGGAACAACAGACTCAAATCTTGATTTTGCCTCCTGCATGCTTGTCAATCTATCCTGACATGTTTGAGAAGGTCAGCACAATTATTAGATGAAACCGGTAAAGGTGTTTCTTCATAATTATGTTTATAGTAATTGCTACTACTTTTTAAGTGCTTTCGATACGTCAGGACCCTCATCATCGATGCTTCTGCGGATCCATTTCTGCTCCATCACCAGCGCTCCGATGGGCCTATAGCTTCCAGGCTTTTCCTACAAGGTCGACAGTCATTTCTTGGCTTTACTTGCATGACTGGCGATGCAAAATTCGTAGTTTTTGTGTGGCCTGAATTGAATAATGTCGTTTTGTGTGGCCTGAATGGAATTATGTCGTGTGTGTTTAAATACCGTCGAATGTCACCATGCCGTTTTACACCTCACACGAAATAATTAATTAGCCAGCGCACTATATTATTGTTGGCATCACTTTCTGGTTTATGATCCAGTTTGTTGTCTCGCAAATGCAATAGCGCACAATGTGTTCTAATTGTACAATTATAAACACTAGTATCGATCTTGCTTTCTATGCCAGTGCAACGTGCTGAATGACTGTTCGGGACCATACTGACACAATCTCCGCTGGAGATCGAGGTCAAATTTGAGCACAGGGATGTGGTACGGTTATGATTCGATGGACTCGAAGGAGAGAAGCGTTTTGCGACGACTTAGTAAGCATCAATCCAACGCTGCACATTTTGAATGAATTGCAAATATTCAAGCTAAAATTTGTGCTTTAAACGATTATTTAATCACGACAACAACGTGTAGGATAGCCCTCATGAAAGCTAAGTTTAATTGTTTATCAAACTGCAAAGCTGGAGCTAAAATTAATCATGAAGAACTGCGTCAACAATCGATCACGGCTGCACGGAAGCACGGCATTATCAAAAAAGGTGGTAGAGCAAGCTGGATTCGTGAATCGCGCGGGCAAGAATCCAGCACGCACTCAGCGCCCTCAATGATTGCGACGCTTGGCTAGTCTTGCGCAAGAAACAGATATTTGTCCGTCCGCTTATCGGTTTCAGGCGCAAAACTGAGACGTAAAACTGCCTTTTAGCCTGGCTAGTAACGGCTTTATTTTGGGTTCAACCGTACTGTATGTATTCAACCTGATTTATAAATTTATCTCAGCTTTACCTGTATAGCAAACATATCCTACACGGTGATCCAAGAAACTGCGCTAACCTGAAGCAATCGACTGCTTGCACATTAATAGCACTAATATTAAAGTAGCGCCTTCGGTTAGGTGTAAAGAGCTAAGCCTTCTTCGATATACCTTGCTCACATTGTGTAAAATTGATGATTGTAGCAGAGTTATTAATAATTAATACATATACAATTTACCATAAATGATTCCAACTTAGGAATGGAAAATTATTGTAAGCATATATATATGGCTTTACTTTAATTAATTTACTGTAATGCTCTTTCAGCAGCCTGCTTTAAAAGACGAGCTGCTTACAAATTCTTATCTCCAAATACGTCAACTATTTAAATATATTGTTGGCTCTCAATCAAGCTTTTCTAGATTCGAGAGAAAAAAAAATAGATTTTATGCATGATGCATGCGTTTTCTATGTATGGGATCCTGTACAGAAATTCAAACGCTATTGGAATGTGTTAGTAGAAAGATTTCAAGCTGTGTGAAATATAGTTACAGACAGCACAGAATACTGCAGCTATTTCTTTTCAAATAATCTGATCAAGCCGTTAGTGGGAGAGACTTGTTGTGAATCAATTTTTACTGCGCAGTACGCGCACAACCGGCTCGTCAAAGGAAAATAAAACAGATTTCTCTTAGAATGATCTTAAATCGTGTTGAGAGAAATTGGTAAGAGTTACTGATGATGTCAGCTGATTGACTCTTACACACTATTTTAGATGTATGGAAATGTCTGTCATGTTGATGCGAGCAAAGGTGCGTACTAGGTCCAAAGCTGATGTAGGCAAGGCGAATCGCTTTCCCCTGCGTCATCTCTGCGACGGAGTCTAAACAAGGTCTTATCTTCTCGCAGAATTGCATTTTTGAGACAGTGTTGGCATAGTTTACCTTATGGGACATATTCTAGTTTGAAGCTTTGGGGTCCAGAGTCCAATCACGTACTTTGCGGATCTCCTCTCCACGACTCTGATTTGGTCTCCCTTCGTCATGAATAGCTTTCGTATGATTTCATGATCGAGTCTGATGTAATCATGACTCTTAATCTCTGGTTTGGAATCTCTGCTTACGATGACTGATGCACAAGTAGGCCAAAATATGTTTGCGTCGGGCTACATTGTCGTGTAGAATGCTCTGCGCGATGCAAATGCATTAGAGACCGTTTTGACGGATGCTAGAAAAGTGGGCTCCGAGTGGCTTTGAGAATTCTCCCAGGCGTCCGCGATCACTTTAGCAAGCAACTTACATCGGTCATAAAGTAAAACTATGTGTTTAAGCTGGCTGCACTAGGAAATAAAAAGTAGAGAAACTGCGTCAATTTCCGACATTCCAAATGATTCGCGCAGCCCATTTATTCCTTGTACGGTGTTAGTGAAAACACTCCCTCCTTATCTTTAAAAACACAAATGACTTTATACATCACTTTGTCACTTGTCAAGGTGGACGTAAGCCTTTGAGCTCAATAAGCTGTTCTTTTTCTTGCAAAGACTTGCGTATATTGTCGCATCAACTTTACAAGCACTTCTATGTTGATTATATAGTAAGTATTTTTTTACGATTCGGAACCTCACCGATCACCTT
The DNA here is from genome assembly GCA_001695595.3 of Plasmopara viticola. Lineage (NCBI taxonomy): Eukaryota > Oomycota > Peronosporomycetes > Peronosporales > Peronosporaceae > Plasmopara > Plasmopara viticola. Next base: position 9,850 of record MBPM02000134.1, on the reverse strand, counting down.
TGTAAATATATAACCTTAGCTATTTAGGGAAGCACTATCCGTTCGTGAGAATATACTGCGCTGTCATCTTTTTGCATTACATTCTCATAAAGTTTGAGGGTTCACTGGGTGCATGTATACTACCGCCCTGACCAGAAAGCCTATGTCTCGACTTTGATGTAAGGCCCCCTTGATTCTTTACTTCATCTTCAAACTTTGAATTTCTGTCTGCTCAATATCACCATATTATTAAGCTGCACATGGTATAAAGCTGTTGTATTTAGCATGTGCTGACTCATTCCAGGTGTGACGCTTTCATATAGCACATCCATTTGCGATAATTTGGTGTTTGCGCTGTTTTACCGGCGTATATTGCCTTTCTTGGCATCAATGCTTTCACACAAGTTATACAAGATGATCGGTGTAAGAAAAGAATTAAATCTTCTCGTGTGAGCCTGATGATCCATCCTACTCCCACACCCAAAAATACCAGCCCCATTATGTATCAAGCTCGACAAAGGCGTTAGATTTCTAATTTAAAATATTTGCTGTCGAGTTCCGAAACAAAAATGTGTCAGCGCTTCAAATTTGTCGGACATTTGGTGTTGCACCGAAATTGTGGCGTCATATAATAGATTTTCGACGCTTCAATAGATGCTGTTCCGGTGAACAAAAAGCTGCCATACTTACCCTCGTCCTTATTTATCGTTAATTTGGCAGTAACGACATTGCTTTACCACATAGTGGTGTTTGCGCGGATACATGTGGGCTAGCTATGAAAATTACAGTGCCAAATGTTTTTCTCAGATACCGATCGTATGACATTAAATGAAACCAGGTTAGTATGCATTGCCAGCATTTGCATGAGGGTCATTACTTGAATCTGTCGCGAATAAGATGCAAGGTAAATTTAGCGTGGACATAACAAAACATTTTCCTGATCTTGTGTTCTCCTGTCACATAGTTTGAACGCGACAGCGTTTCACATTCTTAAAGTACGTACGTTTATGCGTCGACTAGCAGATAGGCCAAAGCGCGATTACGTTTAGAAGCACTAGCCCTCGTTTGGAAAAAGTTGTGTGTGTAATAAACAATTAAATTTGATTCGCACTTTGTCGCTTTCAACGCTAAATATTTGGCCGCGGTAGCCTTCTTAATTGACATTCGAAACCATCTGAATAATTTTCACTTCTCCTTAATTACAACTTTCATATATTCCTATATTTATATCCTATATATTTATATATCATTCATATAAAAAGAGGCAGATGGGGTGGTTTTGCTTATAAGTGTATGAATATTTAAATTTTGCATTGTAGGCCCCTTTTTTTATAAAAATAGTCTGGTCCTGAAACTATATATATATAGTAGAATATATATAGTTGCTACATTATGAACACATTATCATTTAGGGCAATTTATAACCAGATATAGCACCTTATAAGGGCAACCTAGTAGCGCACCTCTAGCTGGGTAATGTGTAATCATATTATTTAAGTCCTCAATGCCTATTTGTATCCTTTGAGATAAAATATTGAGTCAAGAATTTAAAGTGACGAAAAGAAATTACTTCAGTAATATCGAGCAGCGACAGTCAAAGTAGGCTGAAAACAAAGTGTGCTCCTTATCAAACTTTTAGCTTGGAGTTTCGATAATTTAAATGAGGTACCTCTTCCGATTTTATCGTTTAGGGGCCTGCCCGTGCTATAATGTGTAACACTGACTAATTTGAGATGAGTACGAAAGCGATAAGTCACCGCATTAGACGCATTTTCGCGAGATGATGATGGTACAGGCATTTTTATTCGACTTGCATTGAAGATACTTTCGTATCCATGTAGTTTTTGGCATTCAAATTGTGTTGCTTGCTATCTCATCACTAGTGTCAATGCACTAAAACAATACCCAGCCCATGCCTTAATTCAGTGCGTATGCGATCGATATGCCCGTTCCACTTCGAAATTTGGGAATGAATTGCGAATTTTAGCACGAAAGCACTTGTCTTACATTAAAGATTCAATCCCCTATTTTTTGTGGCCTACGTCAACCTTGTGTGGTCCTGTAAAAAGTTACCATCCTGAACAGTCGCACGGAGCAATCTTTTACACACGTGCATCCAATCTTTGCGATCTTTTCTACAAACGAGTCATTCTGCAGTCAGAGCTTCAAGCCACACACGTCATAGCAACCTCAACAGCTCAAAAATCATGGCTGAAGACAACACGGCCTTGTCGCCGAACAAACTGGCGCAAAAAATATCGACCGCACAACTCACGGACGCCAAGATCACGGGCTTTCCCGAGTTCACGTCGGCGCATCGCTCGCTCATGGCCAAGCACTTGTCACGCGAAATGTACGGTCAACTAAAGGAGGTAAGAACCTCGACGGGTTACACTTTGGACCGTGCAATCCAAACAGGAGTGGATAACCCTCACCTTGGTGTGGGAGTAACCGCCGGCGACGAAGAGTGTTACGAGGTGTTTAAGCTTTTATTTGATCCCGTCATCGAAGGGTGGCATGGGTACAAACCGAATGACCAACATAAGTGCGACATGGACCCGTCCCACGTGACGAACGGCAAGTTACCGGACGAGTTCGTCATCTCGACGCGCATTCGCGCTGGTCGTAACATCCGTGGCTTGCCCCTGCCACCCGCCACGTCGCGTGCGCACCGAAAGGATGTCATGAATTTATTGCAAGCGGCTCTAGACGATATGAGTGGTGACTTGGCTGGTAAATTTTATAAATTGTCTGAAATGTCGCCCGAAGACGAGCAGCAGCTGATTGCGGACCATTTCCTGTTTCAAAAACCTGGGGGGGGTACCCTCCTCGAAGCTGCGGGAGCTGCGAGGGATTGGCCCGCAGCTCGTGGAATTTTTCACAACAATGACAAGACGTTTCTTGTCTGGTGCAATGAGGAGGATCATATGCGTGTCATTTCCATGCAAGATGGAGGAGACGTGGGCACGGTGTTTGAACGCTTCTGTCGCGCTATCAAGAGCGTGGAGGAGAGCATTAAAGCCAAGGGACGAGAGTTCATGTACAATGAACATTTGGGATTTATTGGGACATGTCCATCGAACTTGGGCACGGGACTTCGAGCTAGTGTCATGGTGAAATTGCCAAAGTTGACGGAGGATGTACCAAGGTTTGAAAAGATTTGCTCGCTGTTGCACTTGCAACCACGTGGAACGGCGGGTGAACACTCGGCCTCGGTTGGTGGAGTGTACGATGTCAGCAACAAGCAACGGATTGGGCACTCGGAAGCGGAGTTGGTACAGACGATGATTAATGGCATTTCGCTGCTCATTGCCATGGAGCAGAAGCTTGTGGCTGGAGAAACCATTGACGCGCTGATCCCACAAGAGCCTGTGGCTCCAGTTGTCATTGATGCTGGTGCACCACTTGTTGCGTCGACGACGAGTATTGCAGTCTTGCCGTCCCAAGAAGACAATTACCCGTGTTTTACGGCTAAACACCGCAGTTTAATGGCAAAACACTTGACGAAAGAATTGTATGATAAGTTGAAGGACACACACTCTAGCAAAGGCTACACGTTGGACATGGCGATTCAAACCGGTATTGATAACCCTCACCTAGGAGTAGGTGTCGTGGCGGGCGATGAAGAGTGTTATCAAGTCTTTAAGGATCTGTACGACCCTGTGATTGAAGGATGGCATGGGTACGAACCAGAAGACACGCATCATACCGACATGGACGTGTCCAAGCTCATGAACGCTGACAAGATTGATAATGCGTATGTGCAGTCGACCCGTGTACGTGCTGGACGCAACATTCGTGGACTCAGTTTACCACCCGGAACGACGCGATCGGAGCGCCTGGAGGTGGAGAATCTCATTTCAACGGGCCTTTCGACATTGACGGACGAATTGAAGGGCAAGTATTATCCGCTGAGCACCATGACGAAAGATGAGGAAGATCAGCTCCAGAAAGATCACTTTCTCTTTCAAAAACCTGGCGGTGGCACTTTGCTCACAGGTGCTGGTGCAGCGCGTGACTGGCCAAGTGGACGTGGCATTTTTCACAACGACCAAAAGACGTTTTTAGTCTGGTGTAACGAAGAAGATCACATGCGGGTGATCTCCATGCAGAGCGATGGAAACATTGTCGAAGTGTTTGCGCGATGGGTCAAGGCCGTGGCGGCTGTGGAGGAGAGTATCAAGGCCAACGGATACAGCTTCATGCACAACGAACACCTGGGTTTTATTGGTACGTGCCCGTCCAACTTGGGTACGGGACTGCGTGCGAGTATGTTTGTCAAGCTGGAGAAGCTGGGTGCTGACCCACATGCCCTCGAAGCGGTCTGTGCTCCACTTGGACTGCAGCCAAGAGGCTCTGCTGGAGAGCACTCGGCAGCTGTCGGTGGCATGTGGGACATCTCGAACAAAGCTCGTATTGGCAAGTCGGAAGTGGAGCTTGTACAAACCATGATCGATGGGATTGGGAAGCTTATTGAGCTAGAGAAAGAGTTGGAGAGTGGCAAAAGCTACGCGGACGTGCTGGCATCGGTAGGCGTCACACTAGCCGCACAATGAAACCAATCGCAGCCTTGAGAATGGAGTAGGTACTCATCGTAACCGTCGCTGGCGGTCACACCGCAGTCTTGATATATTCTTTTTACTTTTACAATGAAAGTAAGAAAAGAGTTCGATGTAACAGTTGAGATCAAAGAGTAACTCTTGGGTAAATGTCACCTTGTGGTGCTGTTGCGAGGTTACGCTGATTTTCTTTCTGAGCTGCTTCGGGCTTCAGACTACTAAGTGTTTACTCGGGCTGTGAAAGTGCATTATAAAGTTGCCGCTTCCTCACTTCAAATCGGTGCTTGTACTTTGTTACCGCAGGGAAACCATGTCTACACAATCTGTCCTACATTTAACACCGCGAAAAGCTCTTTTTACATGAATTCGAGCTTTTGCGATAAAAGTCGGCTTCCCGTTAAATCACGGTGAAGTCCTGGCAATAATAAGAAATTTAGTCCGTCCCTGTCCGAGAGCAACAGTGAATGAAAAAATTATTGTATAGTAAACAATTTCACCTGCAGTCCATTGGTCGGGTATAGCTTACGGTCGTTTAGCGTAAGATCGCATATCTTCCGCACGGATCCTGTACGCAACATGCCAGACGATTTGGTAGCATTTATAGCCAATTTTACGCCCACGCGGACGAATTGACCTCTTGAGCCCTCGGGAAGGTTTTGGAATGAGTAAATTTACCCTCACGCATCCGTTGGACGAGCACCTCACAATGCTCAGAAGACTTGCTGGAAATTTTAAGCCTGAAGAGGCAATAGCATTTATAGCCTGCCATGCTGCCATGTAGCTAATGCGCGTCATGGCATTTAAGCCCTACGACCAAAGTCTATGCTATAGAGCACAAGCAGCACAGGCATAAGAAGCTTTAATGTTAGCGACTTATATAGTTTAGTCGGTAGCGCCTACTTTAATTCAATTGGTAGCGCCTAGTGTGATGTGTAAGCTGATATAGCTTAGCCATTCAACCTTTGGGGAAACGAAAAGCTAAAAACTACTTTTCAAAATTGAAAAGATAGATACAACCACTCAGGCGGCCTCAGTCGCAAATGATACGATGTCGATTTGGACCTTAGACGGAATCGGGTACGAAAAGCACACGCAGAGCCGCCTTAAAGGTCAAGCTGGTTTATTAGCTCAAATTTGAGTATTCTTTTCTGAAAAAATATGCGATAGAAGCTTTTAAAAGCCCTCACGATGCGCGAAGGAGACAAAGATACTGCTTGGTTGAACTTAATTGACTATACACCGCCCGCGAGGCCCTTCTCTTCATCTTCATTCGTTATCTTGGTAGTGGGCCAAATTGTCACGAGATGGCGATGCCTGGCGGTGGGAAAGTCGCAGAGCTCCTCGCCTAGTACGTGAGAGAAGACCGCCCTTGGACCCACTTGAAAAACGCATTCTCTAGATTTCTCGAAATGCGAATCGGTACACATATTTAACATGAACCAGGAGCCAGCTCCTTATGACGGAAAAACAGTTTTTAATACAAACTTGTCAGCTTTATATAACGGCACGTTACATCCTATCTTATTAAAATTGAGTTACATTTTACCAAAGGGAGAAAGTGTTATTATTACTCGTATTATCTTTCTGTGCAGCTTAATTTGGTCCTCGTTATTATGTCCAAAACGAGGACCAAATTAAGCTGCAAAGGAAGCTACCAATCACTCGGGTTGTTTCATGATGATGCCGGCTTATCCGGATAAAGTTGCTTTGGCATCCTTAGGTTGGTAGGGCTGTACCTATTGCATAGGCTGCGTCTATCCGGCGAGAGACAAGCATAACAAGGTCACCCACAGAGAAACATCCAAGTTAAAAAGGCTTTGAAATCGCCTTCGACTCCACTGCGGAGATGAGTCAATCCGTGCTCTATTTAATTAGCCAAAGAGGTTCCTCGTGCTTCCTCTTTGGATTTGAACGATATTGATACCTGACCTTTGGTGAATAAAAGTGCATTCGCTTCGCGTCATAAAGTCGTTATCAAACGCTAATTTCCCATAAACCTCTAAATCAAGCAGTAGCGGCAAGGGCAGATATTCTATTTCATCCACATAAGACGGCGTCAATTTTGTTGGTGCGTAAGTGGCTTTGTTTGATTCAAATTTCGGATAATCATAACATGCTGCTACAACGCCTCGGTTTGCTCGCGCACACACTGCTTTAAATGGCTTTAACGATGCAATTCACTCGCAGTCTCCGGCCATTGCTCTACAAGTTGACATGGCCAGCCTGGCGCCAAGGATACTACTAGCATTTCTCCGAATGGACCCAGTTAAGCGGACGTGTCGGTGCAAGATATTTGACTTAAGGAATCTATATTGTCTGAAGTCACAGTTGAAGATTTGCGCTTATGTTTTAACACCGTTAACGGTGTTCGGCATACAGTCTCTCGTTAGGTCAACGGTTTGGCGCACATAGTAAGCGTTTCTTGCAATGGTGCACTATGCATATGCGCACATACGTGTAGAGCCACTTATAAAGCTTTGGTCACCAAAGTGGGTGCTTATCAAATCAAACTTCTTCTCCTTATCGAAAACGATACTAAATTGTATTTGAAGAACAAATGCTCATCGCAGGGAGCCACTCAAAGGAGTGGTTTAATATAATCGGTACTATTATACATCGGGCCGGCTTCCATTGAGACGCGATGTAGCCTAGCGCTTATTCGCGTCAATTTAAGAGAAATCTGAGTCATTCAGCTAGAGCCTACAACAGAGATACGCACGCATCATTGCGTACGTACATGTGACAGATGAAATTTGATACCGACAAGGTCAAGAGCTAACTCATAGTCTGGACGACACCGTATTTATAAGCCTAAGCTTTTAGCTCTCCAAGCTTAACTTTTGTTTCAAGCCTAAATTCGCAGCAAAACACGTTTTTAATCACAGTGCAAACTCCTTGTAAGTGGCTAGGACACTGTTCGGTTTTCTTGAGAAGGCCACAGGATGCATTTGATAGACCGAGCACTCGAAAGCGTATGACAAAGTGAAAAAAGTACCGAAATTCGTTAGATCGTGAACAATCGTTTAGTGTCTTCTGCAACGCGTCAGATTTTGATATTTGTAGAGCAAGACACCAAAGGGTGACAGCAAATTGTCACGCTCGAATATCGGTAGCTCAAAGCTTCCGAGAATCACTATCTATTCGATGACAAAAAACTATTCGCTCTCTCGTCAAATTCAAGGTGCACCTGTTGGGCTCCATGCGTTTTATGCATCACTATACTCTACTACACAGTCGACTCACCTCTCGCAAAAAGTGCTCACGAAGCGCTCAGATCTTGCTATTTCAATATAGTCAAGTCCTTAGTGGTCTTGAACTGAGGGGATTTACTCGTAGGCAATACTTTCCACTTAGTCACCATAAAGTTTTCTTGCATCGAAAATGCATTTATCTGTACCGGCGCAAAGCTTGATGTGCGCGCACACTCGGGTACTGCTCGTAAGTGAATAAAGCCGTTTATCACTTCCACCTTTCCGTGCTCTGCACGACTGCGGACCAGAATGCTATCAGAGTATATCCGGGCATACGTCATGTGGAGGCTAGTCAGATGCGTCATCAGATTTTTATGTGTCGCAGGCTCTTCGAGAGCTCATGGAGAATGGGTAACCACTTCCTATGCAGACATCTCAAAGCACTGGAGGCTATCGTTTGCTTTTCACTCTCTTGTCAGTCTCTCTCGCATGAAGACTTGGTATACTCGCTGACAAAATCGAGTGTAAGGCACAAAGTACACCACTTTATAGTGTTTGCAGCACATATTCAGTAATTTATGGTTGCATTATGCGTTTTGTAAGCATGTATGATGTACTTCTTAGTATTTGGCTCTAAAGCACAAAAAGTCAGTGTGGAGTGGAAGAACCTTTTACTTTCACCTCGTGCCTTGCACGTAAGAATGCGTCAATTATGTCACACTGTTTTCATGATAAAGACATTTGCCATGTCATGTAGTATTTGGTTTCCCAAACGGCGTCAATTCGCCGACATAAGCCTCTTTCAAGATGTAATGTGAAAGGCTAGACCAAATGCCACTACAAATTCGAGGGCTCCTTGAATATAACGATCTACTCTGTGCACTGAGCGCAATTTTGGTGCTACCTAAGCCAACTTACTTCTGGTCGATATCCTTTTCATGCCAAATGATAATGTGTTGTCGATTTGACAAGCTCTGTAAGAATTTTTCCAATTCTATCCGGCAGAGTGCTTACAAACGTAGTCGGCTCTGGACTTATCTTGTCTTCAACCGGAACTCTATTCCTCTTTATACAAACCTATAGTAGAACATTATCGTCATTCAGGGACATGTCAGCTTGGTAAAGGTTGGGGTAGCTCCTTCCAAGCGCGGGGGCTAAATGCTCGCGCGCTTCGGGCAGGTGCTCTCGGGCATCTGCAGGTCTTCAACGAGTCTCACTCTCGACGCGACGGTCTCCAGCACCGGGCGCCACCTGGGCTCTTACCAAGTCAGAGCTAAGCAGTATAATGGAAGACCCTCAAGACCTCGGTGCTGGCTGCACTGCCCGCCGAACGAGTCTCGACGTATGCGAACACCACTCTATGCCGTGGACTAGCCAGACCGAGCCTAGCACGTGCATAACTTGGCAACGCGATAACGTAATACATTACATTACATTAGGGACATGTCTATGCTTGCCCGAAACGAGACGTTTCCCCCGCTTGATCAGAGCTATATATTGTTGTCTTTTCATTAAGAACATTATTGGTATAGACTCGTTGTGCCGCATTCGTGTCGACACGAGCGTACATTGACGCACCAAAATCCACATTAATGTCCAGGAAAGAACTCTACTTGTCGAAGGCTCCTCCACGTTGACGAAAAGACAGTGCTAAAAATACCACGCGCTATAGCCCAACTATGTCAAGCCGGTCATACAGCGAGCGCTATTCATGACGAGTGTTGCTTGATGTGCTATGTGTCAATCCACGTGCATCATCGCGTCTTTGGCCCTTTCCATCGTGAAGCAGTTGGTGCGGAGGAACCTTCGATAGTATGTGGTGAGTATTGCTACAAGAAAGCCTCGACTGGAGCCCATTCGATTTCCTGCAACTCCGAAAATCCTCAATTTCATTAAAATAGCGCAAATTTATGTGTAGTAGAACTTGCCGATGAGCTCTGGATCTGAAAGTATTTCGCTTTCTTTGCTGACCAATAAATTTGCGGTGTCTATTGCCACTAACACGGCCTCCGTAGATAGGTCGGGTACACGTGATTGTTCACAGTCTGTCTAAGATGACGAGTACTGCCACTTCTTATTATAAATCTTGCTGACCATTTCAGTCAGCAGGGTTTGCAACCT